>LKNJ01001990.1:0-57084 GCA_002120245.1 Maccullochella peelii
CTGACTGGAGAGTCACTCAGGGTGATGGGGGTGGGTGGGGCTGCGTTATTCCTAAAGTCCACTACCAACTCCACTGTATTTAGAGCATTGAGCTCCAGATTGTTCAGGCTGCACCAAGTCACCAGATGGTCAATCTGCCACCTGTAGGCGGACTCATCCCCACCAGAGATGAGCCCAATGAGGGTGGTGTCGTCCGCGAACTTCAGGAGCTTGACGGATTGATGACTGGAGGTGCAGCTGTTNACCCACTGTAGTGTTTGTTGGAATGATTTTCTCTGCAGCTTTCACATGCAGCACCTTAGTAACAAGAGTTGACTGGTGCATTGAAATTCTTGGTTTGGTTTTGACTGTTGATGGAGACATTATTTGACAGAGTGAATTAATCAGAATCGGATTTATTGCCAAATAGGTTTTCACATACAAGGAATTTGCTTTGGTGTATTGGTGTATAAATAAGCATAGTAGAGAAAAATATATACAGATGTATAAAATAAAGCCTTGTTGATGAGGCCAGCTGGAGACAGGAAGAAACTGTTCTTGTGGCGTGAGGTTTTGGTCCTGATGGACCGCAACCTCCTGCCGGAGTGTTTCAAAGAGTTTGTGTCCAGGGTGGGAGGGGTCGCCACAATCTTTCCTGCACGCCTCAGGGTCCTGGCGGCGTACAGGTCCTCGAGGGAAGGCAGATTGCAGCCAATCACCTTCTCTGCAGAGCGAATGATACGCTGCAGTCTGCCCTTGTCCTTGGCAGTGGCAGCAGCGTACCAGATGGTGACGGAGGAGGTGAGGATGGACTCATTGATGGAGGTGTAGAAGTGCACCATCATTGTCTTTGATGTTCAGATGTTCACTTGAGGTCCTGGCTGATGATGGTGCCCAGGAAGTGGAAGGACTCCACAGTGCTGACTGGAGAGTCTCTCAGGGTGATGGGGGTGGGTGTCGTCCACGAACTTCAGGAGCTTGACAGATTGATGACTGGAGGTGCAGCTGCTGGTGTACAGGGAGAAGAGTAGGGGGGAAAGCACGCAGCCTTCAGGGGAACCGATGCTGATGGACCGGGAGTCAGAAACACGCTTCCCCAGCTTCACATGCTGCCTCCTGTCTGTCAGGAAGTCTGTGATCCACCTGCAGATGGAGTCAGGCACATTCACCTGGGAGAGCTTGTCCTGCAGCAGAGCCGGGATGATGGTGTTGAATGTCTCCATCAGTATTATTTATTTGATTTATGTTGTTTTTTTCTTATGAGGGCCAAGAGTGGATGATGCTACAGAAATGATTCAACATCTGGGGAATATTTTCATTTCTGTCTGACTAAAAGTGTTTCAGAACAATTGTGTGTTGTGTTTGTTTGAAACATGTGTTTCTGCGCTCCCATGCAGTGAAAGGGCTTATTTTTGTGCCCGAGTGTCAGAATTTGTTCTTATTTTAAGATTAGGGTGATGGCAATGGTTAGTCATGCAGCGCAGAGAATTTAGATCTGAAGTTAGAATAAATGTAAGTCAGTGGAGTATAACACACGAGGATATAACAAATCATGGTGTGTGTGTGTGTGTGTTTTGAGTTCCTGTCTGTTGGTGCCTGAGGGGACTGTTCTCCTTATAGCAGAGATGGATGAGCTGTACTCCCAGGGCTCTCTTCCCCTTTGGCTACACATGAAAGCTGGCTGACTCGCATCAAAGCCCCGCTCACCTTTTTGTCATGCGGTTGCTGCCGCTGAGACATCGCCGCTCTCATGCAGCAGGTGCAGGATCGGCAACAGCAGACACATTTATACTTGTTTTTCCTCTTCTTAAATTCCTTTCTCTTAAATTCATCCTCCATCCTCTCAAACCGAGCTACTAGCTGCCTGATCTAATATTATCCGAAACCCGTTTTATTCCAAACCCCTTTGGCAAAATGTCCTCTCTTTGCTGTGGTTTTTGCATCGTTCTCCTTGTGAAAACACTGCTGGGGTGGAAGCTTGAGAAAACACATAAACACATGAAAAGGCAGATCCAGGAACATCAGTAATGTTTTTCCTCTGGGTGTGTTTGTGCCCCCGGAGGTGCAGGAGGCACGAAGGGGGGAGTGCTGCAATTGTATGGATATGGAAATGTGAACACAGTCTTCGTCTTTACATGAGCACAGGTGGTGCAGCAAAGATTGTGTGGCTCACTCTCTCCTGGCGCAGGTGTTGGGAGACTGGAAGCCATTGAGCTCCACTGCGATATTAAATCAGCAGAGAAGACTTACAGGTCATTATCATCTCAATATTATCTGCATTTTGAATAATGCATTTATGTGGTTCTCCCTGTCTCTGCGATCAGAGGTGCAAAGATGGGCTGCCTGTCTTGTTTGTGCCCACTTAAACCATACTTTTTTATACTTTACCTTTTTATTGTCATCTTGAAAACAATGCCAAAAGTCCAACACATATTTATTTTTCAAGACAAAATAATGTGTTGCATAAATAAATTCAGACACGCATTTCTTTTTCAACATGAAACTAGTTCCCTCTTAGCTTAAATGCCATATGCATTGACGTGATTTTGGAAACCATAATTTAGCTTTAAATTTCAAAGCAGAAATCCTGTTTAAGTAAATATACACACTGTAACATCGTACAGGAATTTAGTGGAATCAACTAATCTTTTGTCAATAAGTTAATTCAACTTAAATTTCTAGTTTTTATTTTCAGACCACTTCAGAAGTTATAAAGAGTTTCTTTGACTTGAAGTTTCCACGTGGAGATTTTGACCTCTAGTGACTGGGTCCCCATTTTGTTTATCTCGTGCACGCCAGCGGGACGTGATACGCAGTCCAGCCAATGGTTTCACACTTTTCCACTGATCAACAGGTGGTGGTAACATGCCAAGATATGCAGCAACAAAGCGCCAGCAAGGACAGAAAAGAAGAAGAAGACCGCTTGTAAGTAAACATGGATGTAAACAATGCTGGAAACGTTGGCTTTGCAAATGTTTAATGATTCTGTTTCTTTTCATAATAATGAAAACAATGCAAACCACGAAGAAGGACAGTATCAATCCCTCCCCCCTTACACTTAAAATCTGTATATAAAATTTGTATTTTTTATGTGTATTCTCTCCAAAAGCTGGATGCAGAACTTATATGTGTCGTTCTACATAACTTCCCCCATTACTGATTAGTTAAGGGTTCCCAGATTGTCTTAACTTCCACATCTTCATCTTGTCACTATTCTAAAATTTTATTTATGATTTTAATTTGATCTGTAACGTTCATAGTTTTTCTACAGATATTGAATAAGTGTGTGGAGGTAATTTATCGACATCCCTCTAAAACTATAGATTGTGTAAATAGCTCCTAACTACTAACATATAGTATTTTTAAAAATATGTGTTTTTGTATTTCATTTCAAGGTTCTACCAAGGTTAAAAAAAAGCTAACAACTGGTGATAATTTCCACTAATCTCAGAAAACAAATTGAGTGAACGCCAAAGTCACTATTATGAATCAAGTGGATTTTAATAACAAGCCTTGTTCTTGATAATGAAGTCAGACAGATCTGACCTGATTACCCCACTGAAATTAGAAATTTAATTGCACACATTTTTCAGCTGCTGGAGTCAGGGAGGCATGGCGCCACAAATCTATTATCACAGATTCTCCTCCTCATGTGCTCTTCTCAGGCGTGATGCCGTGTGGCAACAAATGACTCCTATTTGGGGAGTGGGGGATGGCGATGAAGGCACAGCTCCGGTCCTCCATCTCCATCAGAAGTAGCAATCAAGAGGTGGTTGTTTGTGGCGGCAGACAGTCATTCTGCCGGCATCATTTGTAACAGGAGCACAGCGAGGCTACCACCATCATGTTAATGTTCACTCTGATCTCTCTGCTCAGTGCAGTTTTTCATTGAGTATTGACACAAAGTTAAGTCTGAGGAGGACAGAAACTGCAGTTATGCCAGCTGTTGCATTTCTAAAGACTCCCAAGCCACTGAAGTAACTTTACAGTCACAGCCACAGTTAGAGCACCTTCAGCACAAATGTGATGTTTTTCTAACTGAAACTAAATATGTGGCCGCGGGGTATAGTTACAATCAATCTTTCAGATTTAATTGGATCACTCAAAAGTGGGTGAATACAGTGCAATATAAAGTTTTTACCAACTGAAATCCAAACACACACCTTCATCTATGAAATGGCTCTGCTAGCTAACAACTCACTAGCTAATGGCCAAGTACGGTTGATGTGCCAGTTAGCCAGCTGCCCCGGATCATATTTGTTGGGATACATTTATGTAAAAGCCCCTGAGTTCAAGATGAGTTACCAGAAGAATTTTAATGTTTTATTGGAAGAGAAAAGAGATGGTGAGAGGATTTTTATATAAAAGCACTAAAAAACTTTTTTTTTTTCTTTTTTTACATATTTGGCACATATCAAGAAATAATGCGGCATTAGCTCAAAGGCACTGGATCAGAACTTGGAAAATGTTTGTTGTTTTTTGTTTATTTCACTGTGTCTGTTAAAGGAAACACTACAGTTTATTACAACTTGAGTTTTATTTTCGTAGCTCCGGCTTTTGGTTCTATAAGTCATGATGACATTAAACTCGTCAAAGTTGTTGCTGAGGTCTAGGAACGTAGTGATGTCGCTAACAATAGGTTTAACAAAGGAGGGTGGTCAGACGATCTGACAGGTTGTGAACAAACCCAGAGGTTAGTCAAATGTATTTGGATAAGAAACAGATGGCGGACGGTAATATTACTGCCCAGACTGTCTGTTGTAAACATCCCTCAGACAGACTTACAGGTGTGCTCACATTCGGTTTTACCTCCCAGTAAAGTGGTAGCTAATCTGGCAAAACTGATTGTGACAAATGCAAGCAGTCCGACAATGTCCTACCATTATATAATATCTCAGCAGTTACTTTAGGGAGTGCAATGTTATTTTAACCAACAGAACAAATGGTGGAAGCTATGAAAACAAAACCCAAATTGTAATAAAGCGTAGTTTTCCTTTAATGCTTTTCCAATATTGTTTTCTGTTTTCTGTTGTGTTGAAATTCCTCAAACAAGCTTTGGTGCAGGTCAGAGTGGACCAGAAGCCATGCTGCAGCACTGTCATACTGTTCAGTAAAATGCTCAAGGTCACGTCGTAATGATGGAAGGCACTTCACATGCAGCTAAAATAAAGCCTGGTTTGTGTTTTAAGCATCACCTTTAAAGCTTTTAGAACTGCAGTCACTCTTAATGACTGAAATATTTTGAAAATGTCAGTGACAAAACAAAAAGAAAATTACACCTACCGGGTGAATGTGTCCCTCCACCTCCTGCTGACATTCTCACATGCACCAAAGTTAATGGAGTAAAAGAAAAAGCATGAATCACATCTCATTCTTTAACTTTCTGGGGGTTTTCTCTCCAGTAGCCAGCGGGGAGAAAAAATCATTGACTTTATTCAAACTTGGTGGAACTGCAGAAAACTTATTGGTTAAGTGGTTTGATGTTGATTACAGCAAATGTTGGCAGTGCTGTAGGAGCAGCGCTGTGCGTTACAGTCGCTGGAGACATCTCTAGAAAAAAAAAGGGGGGAAATTCAATAAAAAATGGCCTGACCTTTTCAGCGTAAATGTAGGCAATCTTTGCTGCTGATTCCCTCCCGCTCTGCATCCAGTCACTGGGGCTTTAATAGAGCAGGCGCCGAGTAAATGATGCAAGCAGGGAAAAGTGGTGACTACCACCCTTCAAAATCCTGCAGAGCAACTTAAAGGGACATTCCACTGATTATACACTTCAAAGTCAGTTTAGTAGACATGGGAAGTACTACTCCACCTTTGAACATTTGTAACAGAAAGTCACAAACTGGACTAACCAGGCGTTCTGACCGGCCGCAGAAACGCAACATTGGGGCATGAGTTTTACTTCAGGTACCGGTGAGTCGATGAAATATGATCCAGGAAGTCCGGTTTGAGTCACAGACCCATGAGTCTGAAGGCTTATCAGAAGACTGAACACTGCACACAAGTGTATGGTACTATGAGACGGGATTTTACAACTCGCGAGGTAAACTGTAGAAATAAGGAAGAAAGTGCGCTTGGACGTATTTCATTGGCCAGAACGTTTTGCCAAATGACTGATTGCATCGTGTTCTAGAAAAAGTTCAGCTACACCTTTTTGCAACATGGCACTGTTTTCTATGTTTGTTTTTTCCCAGAGCATGGTCCCATTGAAATGAATGAATGTTGCACTGTTTCTATCTGAGTTGCATCAAGGTAAATGTAGGATCCAGTGTTTTTGAAATGTGACCTGCACCAGGGACTAAACGTCATGATACCTCAGCCTCTGCTGCATCAATTTGATTCACTCATTTCATTTCTTTAATATATTTCATGGAAGTGAGTACTGAACTCTTAATGACATTTTTGCAGAAATGTAAAAACAAAAGGTGAGGTGTTAGGAGCACACTTCACAGAGCACCACCTTTGTTTGAGGGACATGAATGAATGAATCTCAGCTGTGAGAGTACTTAACAGCAGCAAGTTGAACATACTTTACCTTAACAGAGCATGCTCCATCTATAACAAAAGCACCCAGACATAGCCTCACACTCTTATATTTTCAATCTGTACTAAGTTCAGTAGTACAAAGGGGAACGCTGTTCAAATAAATAATTCAGAGCCCTGCAGAGAATAACAGCTCTGATTGGTGATGCTGCACTGATGTGAAGCCCATAGCTCTGATGATCAATAGGAGATTTCAGGTTTGGGTCTGCAGCCGGACAGTCAAGTGGCCCCTGACCCTCCTGTCCTGCCTTGCTTCAGTGGATCTGTTGCCCGTGGTAACCAACAGGGTGCTGGCGCTCCTCCTAGGTCTCAATGCTATGGTGACCTTGATGTTGCAGACAGCAATGTTAACCGGGTTTGTGTCGATGCCCTGCAGCAAACATTTCTCCTGAGTGTTTCAATTTGTCGTCAATATGTGCTCATTTGTTATTCCCCTCGCTTTGCACTTCTGACTGACGAGGCGTCTTTCATTTTTTTCTCTAAATTGAGACATTTAGCTTTTCTGTGTTCTTGGTTTTCACAACGTGGGTGTTGTGAAGCCGTTTGAGACCCGATTTGAAGTAAACTTAATTTGAGGACGGTGTTTGGAAAGTCTGACGGTTTCCATCCAGATAAACCTTGTTTTGTTGATTAAATCAATTGAGAGCAAAGAATATTCTCACATCCTGTTGTCATCTTTTCCATCCTTTTTTTTCCAGTTTACTGCTATTCTTCGCATCCTTATGACGCAAACATTTTTAGTTAAATTCAAACGGGCCCTGCTGCATGAGATGGGGGAAAAGAACAAAAAAAAAATACAAAAACAAAGATGCAATGCAGTTGATTTGCTCTCTAAAGTTCAAAGCTGCACTTGGCAGGGTTTTTCTTTTACGTCCATCTCATCAGCATAACTCACACACGAAATTCTAAAAGTCACAGGGAGAAAATCCTCTCCACCCACAAGAAGTGAATTATTAAAGCTCAACATAAAATCACCCAGTTAAACAGAATCAAGGATGCAAAGCCGATCACGTGCATCTTTTGTCTCTAAAGCATCAGCAACAGTTTGTGTTGCTAAATGTTTGCAGCGCACAATTAACACTTAAGTTGGAAAAAAAAAATCCTTGAATCCAAATGTCACTTGGGCACTTGGCCATGAGGGGATAAACATGGGTCTCGCAGATCTACAGATTATCATAAGGCGGAGTGGTTTGGAGACGAGTAAATTGGATTTGGTGGAAGCCAGGAAGGAGGGCACATTTTGTCACAGCAAAAGTAATTTTTCATGTGGTATAGCTGCAGGACTGTGTGATGCTGCTGCTGCTGTGTATAAAAAAATGATGGAGGGGACAAAAAGCACAAATCCTTGCTCAGTGGACATATCCATAAACTTTTTTTTTTTTGGGACAAAGTTTCATCATAAAAATGCCAGAAGGTACAGTCTCATCTTGCCACACCTCATTATGTTTGGGGAAACAGAGACAGTGAGGTGTGAGGAGTGTGGGTGTGTGTCCAATGAGCAGCCATAAAGGAAATGGACTCGACAAGACTGCAGTCTTAATGGCGGAATTGACGCAGGAGAAAGACTTTGCTGTCTTTGGAGAATCTGTTAAGTCATTTCGGACTGAAGCAACTCTCACTGCTGCCAACCTGAGACAAAACACTGATGAAATATCTTTACATTATTGATATGTCTCTACTGCTCTCAACACTCATTTCGCCTTCGATCTCTGTCTCTGAAATTCCCTTAATGTTCCCTTTATGTTCCCTTTTATGATGGTGAATACAACCCCATCTGAAACCACAGTCCATTCACCAACTGACTGATGCAGATCAGTCTGAAGCATTACAATAATAAAGAAAGACAGAATAGGCATAATAAATAGCTTATTCATCTGGCTCTCCAGGACTAATTGTTGTATGAGTTTAATGCTGCTGCGTTTCAGCATCGGTGCCTTAGCAGTGAAAGAGCCTCGTCACCAAATGACCAATAAAACTGCTATTTGTTGTGAGATTGAATGGATTGATTAGTCCATTTCAACATGTACAGTCACAGAAATTTGTCACTGCTTGTGACTAATTTCTAATAATGTAATTATTCCATTTACTGTCATACAAAGTTTATGTAAGATTGAAAAGTCATATGTATATGTGTGAATATGTATAATAGTGCAAATAATGTACATCCATCTTCACTGTGAAACTCTTACTGTGAAGTTCATCCAAATTACAAAAAGCAGATTTTACTATGAAACTATAGGTCAAGTTTCACTTACCCGCAGATTCACTGTAAATTTTCAAACAGGAACAGGTTTATATTGGAGACAGGTCTTTAACAATCTGCTGTTTCTGGAAAAACTGGAATTAATAGGTGAATGGAAACAGCACTTCTGTTAAAAATAGAAACTCACTGCACTGATGGAATTAGTGCTGTGAAAGTGTACATTATACTGAATTTATCATGTGAGCTGTTCCTGGCCTTCATTTGTTCCTGCTGGCGATTATTTGAGAGCTGGCCATAATTTGAATACCGGATTTTATGTGAGAATTTATGGTATAGTTAAAAAACGGACGCAGTTCTGTTTATACTACATTGGATGGCTGCATAGGCGGACATGTTCATACACGTGACAGCCCGGTCATAAAGTTTAGGCTGCACACGGACGACCTGCACAGACCCTCGTGGACGTGCACAGATGAAGAAATCTATGCCACGTTGACCCTCGTGCCCGAACAGATACAGAAACTAAAGTATGTATAAAAGTGAGTATTAAAGTCCCCTTACAATCAAAAATGTTTTGCTTGTTGTCACTTCACTTGGATGTTTGAGCTTCATCGTGCAGACTGATGTGTGTGCAGAGTTTGACACTAGAAGGCTGTTTTACTCAGAAGGCTCAGTTTTACACGTGTACATACAAGCTTGATTTTGTGATAACACAACTAGTTTGGAAGCCATTCGTGGTCCAATCGGCAACTTATACAATAGCAATGTGGAAACTTCAAATCTCCACTGAGAATGGACTTCTCAGTAAAGTAGGAGACTATTTGTATCCAGTAGATAAACACTTGAAATTAACAATATATTCATATTCATAGATGAGGGACAAGGAGTAGATGTCATTTTAATAATTTTGAACTAGCTCATTTAACCTTGACAAAACTTGTCTGGGGGGGGATCTTTAAATATAGTTTTTACTGAAAAATAACATTTAAAAAAAATCTTCTTTCCAGAAACAATATCCCAGTTAATTCAAGATAATCCATCAACCCTATCACCAGACAGAATGTTGATATTGGACGATTCTGCAAAACTGCAAAAAAAAAATTAAAAATGATTTCTTCCTGCAGTACCTGCACATGGAGATGACTGTATGTTAAAGGTTAGAAAAAGATTAAAGGGTTAGGCAACAAAAATTCCTGGTTGAGACCCAGGAAAGAATGTGCTTGTGTTTTGTTTTTTTTTAAATAAAAAGGGCAAATGTTAATTGCAGGTTTGTGAAAACTCTGTTTCCCACATGAGAGTTATGCTACAAGACCATCCACCACCTCCACACTTTCTGCTTTGCTACATGAGAGCACACTCCTTCCTGCATTGATACTGAATAATGGCACTTGACATCCATAATGAACATTACTGGGCTGTACTGCACAGACCTCGCTGCCAACAGTCCTCAGAGGGATTATCTCTCTGTTACAAAGAAAACTGATCATCATCACTTCCTATGTGCAAAGACCAAATATGCAATCTTTCCTGAATGACTTCAGGTGTATTATTGAATGAAAGCCATTAGCCACAGAGCAGGAAACACTGACATTTGTTTATGTGAAAGTTTTGCCAGTGATTATTTAGGAAGCAACGTGATGGAGCTTCAGATTGCTTTAGTTACATTTTTTTAATCAAACCATCATAACGGTGCGTTATCACCTACGTCTGTCTACAGCCAGAGCAAATGAACCTGCAGCAAAATTTACTGACATGTGAAAGTTCAAAACTAATGACTCACATCTGGCTTCAGGACTTTAATAATATGAGTGTGAGTCAAGAGGATTTGTCTACTCTAGTGTCATATTATTAGATCATTACTCTCAGGTTGTGAGCCCAAAACACTAAACAGGCATCACTCAGTCTGCGGTACATTTAGCCTGTTCTCTGGGACTGGTCAAGGTGAGAGGAAACAGATGCTTTTATGGAGGTCTTTGCTGGTTTGTGTACAATAGCAACACCTTTGGCAGACAGATATTGTCAAAGCTTTTCCATCATTGCCAGTTTTGTCTCATATCTTATCTGCTGGAAGATTAAAACAGCTGAAAGGGTGTTTTTAACTGCCCTGGACTTCAAAATGACAATATTACAGGGTTTCATAGGGTTTTTCATCATAAAAACTCACTTTCTGTCCCATACTACTGTGGAATTTAAAGACACATCCAACCCTCTATTCTCCAGTTCAGTGATAAACGACAGTGTAATGCAGAAATACAAGACATTTTAGTTAGAGGCCCTAAACATTTTCTATTAAAATGTTTTATATTCTACTGAATTCGCCTGTGTGGGTGACCAAAATAAGATGTCAGTTTGTCAAGGTGTTATTTACTGCTTCATTTCATGTTGAAATAAAATAATTGTTAAATATTTAACTGCAAAGTAGTAATTCATTTTTGATACCTACACTTTTTTGCATTAAATCATAGTGGGATGTTTGCTGAAATTGATTGGATGTGGCACAGCCCTACCTAGAAAATCTTCCACCACCTGGTTAGAGCTAAAGCCTAAAAAACGCTACTACTCTCCAACTTCCCAACTCTGTGTGTGGCACTCAACTCGAATCCACTGGTTCCTACAGACGACGTAAATCTTTAAAAACAGGTTACAAATATATAGTTTCATTTTTAAACAAGACAGCTCTGAAAGGGCTGAACTTAGGCACAATGGTGCTTTGAACTAAACGCTAACATTAGCATGCTAACTTTCTCACAATGACAATGCTAACATGCTGATGTTAAGCAGGTGTAATCTTAAGCATGTTCATCATCTTAGTTTAGTGCTAGCATGCTAACATTTGCTAATTAGCACTGGACACAAAGTACAGCTGAGGCTGATGGGAGTGTCATCAGTGTTGCAGGTATCTGCGCACAAAACAAAGTATTATGATGAGAAAAAGTCAGCGTATCACCAAAATTACTACAATTCATCCTGAGGGGGACATAACTGTGTGTATCAAATTTAATGGCAATGCATTCAATAGTTGTTGAGCGATTTCACTAAAAACCACAAATGTTAACCTCATGGTGGCGCTAGAGGAAAAGTCAGGGGATCACCAACGTCAGTAGGATTCATCGTCTGGGGACCATGAATGTGTGCACAACATTTTATGGCAATCCATCAAATAGCTGTCAAGATATTTCTGTCTGGACCAAAGTGGTGGACCAACCAATCGACCAACATTGGCATAGATGCCGTTAGCAAGGCTAAAAATGGATTTTTCTTAAAACAGCTGGGTACTGTAGTTTTTAGCAAACTTTATTCAAACAGGAGTAAATAGTGTATTTGTTGGGGACTATTTTAGTGGCGTATTAATACACGTTTGATGTACTAATGAGGTGTATGCTGGATTGTTTTTAATAGTTTTTGGACAACAATGCAGCTCTATGGCACAGAGGACTAAGATATATAAGGTTTTAGCTACTTGTTAGTGGGATAAATAACTTGTTGGTTTTCTTCATTTCATGCGTTTTGTCAACAATAAGAAAAATATAGAATATATGACCTTATCCTTAAAGGCAAGAAAGCCAATAACAAACCCGACAGACTTTGTCTGGTGATGTATTTTCTCTTCACTGTTTCTCTTGAACCTCTACTATAATTAGCCAGCTTGCTTGCCTCTAATTTGAAAATATGACTTTATTTCTGGAGTCAATTACAGGCCAGTATCACTGAAAATGAGGGGCAATTTAGGCCAATCCTGCCGCACTCCCTGCCGGCTGCTTTAATAGAAAACCCTCTTAATGTAGCAGCAGAGGTGTTGCTGGTTGGTGTAGCTCTACTACAGCTGTCACCGCAGGGATCTATTTGATTTCTGTGAGCTCCGCCTCTCCACGGCTTCCAGCTACACTAATGACATAACTTGGTGTCATTGGCGAGGTATTTGATAGCTGAGGATGAGACATGATGAGACACTTAGAGTGGGGAAACTCCGAGCTTCATTTAGCCAACAGTGTGCTCACTACAGTAGCTGGTGTGGTTTTCAACACCCTGCTTACAGACACTGACATTTTTCAAAAGGCCTTAACAGAGTGACTGACATGTGAATGAAAACAAACAACATTGTCTTTATTCTGTCATTTCTCCAGCTACAGAAAACAGAAATAATGTTGTTAATGTCATTTTTTATGATATAGAACATTGTAAAGAATGATTCACACACAAAAAAACCCTGCACGAAAGTAGTTCATTTTTCTAAATTCTATGCATCAAAAAGACAAATCAGACCTGCAGCCTATTTGGCCGTGAGGCTGGAAAGAAATTAGATGTTGGAAATTACACCCCAGCTGCTATTTGTAATTATGCATTTTTGAAATCCAAGAGCAGAAAATCGAGTCAGGATTGTAGAGTGAGGGGGTGTTTGTAATTGATATAATGGAGCTATGGGAAGAGCTTTGAAATGAGAGCTTCAGCGAGGAGAGCAGAGAAAAGCCTTTGTGAAACTGCTGCACAGGCTCTTTGTCTATATGAGCAGAGGCAACACAAAGCGCCGCTGATCTGAGTTACAGGATTATTTTGTAAGGATTTAAGAGGCTGGATTCCCCGACAATATTGGCCCCCGCTACATCAAAGAGAGCCCTCTAACTCAGAACAAACAGGCTCTGTGTTGCTCAGCATCCGTGGTGGTTTAATAGTAGACAAGCATTAATGAATGTCTCCTTGTATCAGAACATCTTGGGATTACCACCTTTCTAAAACAACAACTAAATCCTTCCGATGAAGAACCATATATTATACAGCCAGTCCTCTCTGCTTCCAGCTGAGTGATGCTCTCAGATCTCAAAATGCTGTGTCATACCCTCAGATAGCAGCAGTTGCATACTGTTTGATAATAGATCAATGACTTCATCCCATCGGATTTGGGAAAAGCAAAAGCTACAAGTGCACTTGAGCACGAGGGATAAGAGGAGGATAAGAAAGAAAAGTATATATTGCAGTTACATAAAAAATATTATTATTATTATTTCTGACATTTTCTGCTTTTTTCTTGTGAAATACTGGATACTTCAACCTGTCACAGCACAAGTAATACTGGTAAAATGATTTGTGGTTAGGGCCAGGAGATTTTATCCTTTTAATAAAATGTTCCTCTCCTCTCTTCCTCTCTACTCTCTGTCTCCTTGGTGTCTGCCCTCTGACAGGCTCATGTTTGGTAAGACCCGTCCTCTTAATGTTTGGCAACCAATCAGAATGACGACCTGCGAACGTGATAAACTCTAAAAATCCCTGAAAAATCACTCTTTGGTGGAACAACTGCTTACAACTCGTGACGACACTAGCCCCAATTGGTTGCGCTGTTCTTTAGCAGGGGTGGGGAAGGTAACCAGATGAACATTTACCAAATCAATCAGCTAGGCGTCATCCTTGAAGCCTTTTCTTTTGTCAAATCAAAACATATTGTTTGAAAACAGTTCCGGTGAAGCATAAATCTCATCTTTGTGTGGCTCGTCCATGTTTGTTTTCGAGTGTGGGATGGGCGCATTACTGCCCCTTGTGGCCGATGGAGGAAAACACTCGCTGGTTTAAAGGGCAGTGATGAGCCCATCACAGCTTGGTGCACAAGAAGGAGCTGCACTTGAAAACCTATTTGGACAAGCGACACAAAGGTTAGATTTTTCCGTGAATATGTTACTGGTATAAACAGTAAACAGAAAAAATATTTTAACAAGACGGTCACAGTATCCGTGGTCTGGTCTGTGGAGATTGGCCTGGGCTGACCAGTTCGGCCTTGAGTGGTTTGGAAAGTGAAGTGAAGTTTGGCAGTTCAACTTATTTTATTATTTAGAAAACTAAAGGGAACCCAGTCTGCAAGTAGTGCCACTAGGCCCTACTAAAAAAAACAACTATCTTAAATGCACAAATTCAATTAGCTGATTGAAATTAAGTGTAGGGATGGAGGGATCAAAGACGGTCTGGACAGAGATGAAAAAAGAGTGACACATGAGGGGATGACACGGCAGTGGTTTGGGGATCGAGAACAGACAAGAGTCAAGTCGAGGACCACAGGGGGTTGGTGCAGCCTTTCGTTCCTGAACTAAGTGTATAAATCTTTTCTTTTTTTATTTATGTTGTGTAGATGTTAGTGGTTTTAACAGCTCAGACTGATGTATTGACAGTGCCTTGCTTTATCTCCTCAGTTAGACGGTGCTTTAGATAACAAACACCTCAGACCTGCCATCTAGTCTAACGTAAAGCCCCAGATCTGTAATGGAAGTACGTTGCCACCTGTTAGGACACAGTCTCCTCACTCCTGGCTTTGTTTGGGTGTCAGTTTGTTCGTCTAAAGACATTTTTTGAGGCTGAAATTCATCACTTGAGCTTTGAGCTTTTCAAACAACAGCAGCATTTAAACCGTGTTATCCTCAGAAGTGATTTAGCACAAAAAATCTGGGCCCTGTAGATATGCAGCCTCCATGGGCCCCCTTCCCCTTTTAATAAATGCACTGCCACACCTGTACAAATGATTGAATCAACAAGTAAACACATGCATCTCTAGCTGTAATCTTTTTTCTTTTGAAAAAAAAACTTTTCTCAACATTATGTAATTACTGTGTGAAGCATATTTCTGTCAAATAATTAAATATTTCCTTCTTCTTGATTTTCTTTTCAGAGTCCTGACAAATGAGCACCCTTGAACTTTTTCTCTCATTGTCAGCTCAGCCAGAGCTCTGCAAATTGTGCCAAACCTCCTCCTTCTCCTCCTCCTCCTGCTCTATTTTAAAAAGTAATAAAAAGTGTCTATATTGTGACAACATGGTGAGTGTGCACACATTCTGTAAAAGATGTAAATAGCACAAGGGGGAGATGACAGCTGTCCCTTCCCCTCCTCCAGCTTGTCCATCAGTCACATCCTCAGCCTTCTTCCCACAACAGCCTCCACCATCACTCAACCTAACTACATCTTAGAAAACACCTCCCACCCTCTGAGGATGCATAATGTTTCAGCACAATACTTTTCTCCATTGATTAACGTGTTCTGTGTTTTAAATTATTTAAATTTAAATAAATCTCAATTTTAGACTTGCCTTTTCTTAAACTGTCTTAAACTGTCACGCTGTTAAATCATTTTTTTATTCATATTTTATTTCACCTGATCTCTGCATTTCTTGGTTTTGTGTCCTTTTGTAAATCACTGTGTACCTTGTATATAAAAAGTGCCATACAAATACAATTAGTATCATGATTATGAACAGAATCATGCACAGGAACCTTGCGATGTGTCATTTTTGTAGCTACATATTGTGCAGGATTTCCCACCTGGGTGTTAAAATGATCGACAAACACAGATCTGTACATTTTGTACGATCTAAATCTGTGACGTAAACATGCTTGCCAAGCTGTCTGCTAATGTAGAAGGCACAGACACATACAGAGACACCTCTAGATAATATAAATGGACAGTTAATCTCAATACGGTGTACTTTTTTTATATCCTCTAAAAATGCTGTCATTTCCCATCACATATTTTCTTCATATACCTCTCATTTGTTGTATATCACGATTAAATACTGTACTGTAATGTTTGGTACAACCCTAATTTATGAACTTTTTGTCTCTAATGAAAAACAAGTATTTAACTGAAAGATCTCTGTGTGCACAGTTATGTTCAGGTACATTACCAGCAGCTATAGAAACAAGCAGGTTTAAAGGGGAACTCCACCGATTTTACACATCAAATTCTGTTTACAGGTCTTGGGGAGGACTACTGCAAGTTGTATAAAGTCTGATAAATGTCCTCAAGTGATGTCACTTGAGTCAGCATCAGTTGGGGCTGAAGACTACAAGTTTGAAAATGAAAGAAGTCTGGAGGTGTGGAGTTAGAAAGAAGTGAGCTTACCAGACCTCTGTATCCCGCTCCTCATCTCTGATTGAGGCTAGCGGTTTGAGGCTACATTAGCCGGCGGTCATGCATTGTGGGTAATGTAGGCACCAGGTTTTGACAAGGAATGACAACTCCTTTTTTTAAAAACAATGTTACAGAAGCTCAATGTTATATCAGTGGAGTTCTCTTTTAATGGTTTCCCTGAAGAGACAATACTTTGTTTTTATGTGATTTCGGTGAAATCCATTTCCTGTTTTATTGCTCATTAGTTCTTCTGGTTGGATGTTAATAAAAAACTTGAGTTGTGTTGTAGGAAGGCAGATTTTAGTTTGGGACAGGAGACAGTTCTTAATTTGCAATGTAATGTTATATGCAAGTTATGTTCTTGTCTGATAAATGTTTTGTATTGCATGTTGTCTTATAAGTCTTTGTATGTGCATCACACAATAAATGAAATAGCTAACTTACTAACTGCAGTATTTTTCAACTACTCACTCATTCATGTATTTCTACTAACCGCTCCAGAGCTGAAGTTGTGTTGCAATAGTCGAAGTTCAAAAACCCATTTGCTCTATTCTTTTTTAGATTTTTCTTTATTGTGTCTTACTACAATAAGACTGCAGCAGTATCTCAGTTGCGCCCAAAGAGTAATTAAAGTTTCTTCCTATCTTATCTGCATCTGTATTTCAGCAGAGAAAAATCAGATTTTAATGTGGATGTGGATGGTAAATGCAATCTGGCTACATAAATCATTTCAGGACACAGTGTGGATACAAAGTGAATACTAATGGCAGTGAAAATGTGCCTTTATGTCAGTGAAGTTTGAATTTTCACCTTAAAGCTTGATACTTTTCATCATCACAGAGATGCATTTGGAGTTTTTGTACAGTTGCTCTAACGGAGATAAAGCCTACATAGTATTGCTCTAAAACACTTGCTCTTAAATGTTGAATTTAAAGCAATAGTTTGACATTTGGAAATACAGTTATTGCTGAGAGATAGATGAGAAGATTGATACCACTCTTATGTTTGTACAGTAAATATGAAGCTAGAGCCAGCAGCCGGTTAGCTTAGCTTAGCATAAAGACTGGAAACAGAGGGAACTAATTGACACCTTAACTTGTCTGTATCAGCCATAAAAAGGATTATATACCTGACTATTTCTTGGTGTGTTAGTTACTGGTTCTGGCCAAGAAATAGTCCGGCACAAACCCCTCCGTAAAAACACAACACGTTTTTACACGTATTTTTACAAATAAAACAAACAATATGTGTTTAAATTAGTAAGCTTTAGTGGTGCTTGAAAGTGGATTTTATTACCTTCGAACACAGGAGACTGTCCTCCAGAGAAGAACGACAACATTTGTCATACCTTAAACATAACGTTGCCAGATCATGAAACCGATTTATTTATCAACTGTGATGTGTTCACAGTTTTGGAAAGCACAAACAAATGATGTCATCCGGCCGATAGTGGCGTCAGATCAGAAAAAACTTCTATGTGTCGTTGTGGAGCGTATGGACAAATGAGGTGTTTTGTCCTTTAATTTGGAGGACTTGTTGAACAGAGACAGGCTAGCTGTTTGCCCCGTCTTGTCTTCTGCTAGGCTAAGCTGCTGCCAGTAGCTACATATTTAGCGTACAGGCACGAGAGTGGTACCCATCTTCTCATCAAACTCCCAAGAAAGTTAAGTGCGAAGAGCGGCTGCAACAGAGAGCAGCATCTCAGCCCAAATAGCTGACATATCAAACACTCCCTCTTATTTCCCAAATCTGATTTTGGGTTAGAACAGCTGGTAAACTGAAATTTAAGAGAGAAACACAAACTGTCTCCCAACAGCAGTGACGGCGAGCTCTGTCCACATAAACCTGATAAACATCAGCAGGCATTTCTGGGCACTGAACTCTGTAAATTAGCCTCTCTTACCTATTTTGGAGCTGCCAAAGTGCAAAAAATTGCCTTGATTATATTTGAAGCCAAAATGTCGGGTGGTTTCATGAGTATTTTTGGAAAAGTTTAGTCAGAGGTTTCATAATCAATGTGTCCACCTGAGTTATAACTGAAACTTTAATTAGTAAGTTAGTTTGCTAAATAACATTAGTCAGAAGCACATTAATTTTAAAATAGCAGCTCCATCTGTGCAGTTCAGACACACATACCTGCTTTCCTCACTAGATATTAAGACCTGGTGGTTACCGTAATAAAGCAGCACATATCTCTCGCATGTGTGTTACTGTATACTGCACCACAGTTAGACAGGACATCAGACAGTGTAGTTTAAACTGAATGAATCTTTCTCAACATTTATTTAAATTTTAACTTGAACAGGTAAATCAACAACCCAGAATGACATTTAAATCTTCAAAATTAAAGCACCAAAAAATGACTTATGCCTTAACACCAAACAGCGTGGACATCTAAAGAAAACAAAAAACACTGACCCTGACCAGTGTAATGTCCAAATCTGGACCAGTAGTCAGAACTGTGTCAAGGTCATGTCCTCTGTAATATTTAATATTTCTGGGAGTTTGGCAGGCTTGATGAAATTAAGAGGAGTTTACATTCTACATTAAAATATTTCACATGTTTTTTTTAAGGCTTATTATTTTGTAAACTAATGTAATTATCATTCAAATAAATTAGAACTGAAACAATTGGTCAAATTCAAGTCAATTCAGAAAATAATACTGATAAGTGATTAAGCATTTGAAAAAAGTAATTTACTTTAGTAATTGCTAAAAATTTGCTAAAAAATGCAAAATTTTCACTGGGTGCAGCAATGTTAATATTTGCGAATTCTCATGTCATTAAATTGAATACATTTAGGTTTTGGACTTTTGGTCGGACAAACAAGCAATTTAAAATAAATGTGTGTACTTGCAATTTGGGAAATTGTGACGTGCATTTACTATTTTTTTTTTTTTTTTTTTACATTTTATGAACCAAACAATCACCCTGATGACTGGTGGCTAGTCAGACATCTTTTGTCAGGTGGGTGGGGTTGTGCTGTGGGAATTCCTGACCTCAGTATTTCCATAGTCCTGCTCCTGATAGTACTGAGGGGTTTTCATAGACAAACATGGAATTTACCTCCAGTCAGAGTTTCTAAAGCAGAACTCTGATGTTCTTTTTTCATTTGAGGTTTAGATATTTGCATATGCTGCATGTTGCTGGACTAGAAATTCTACTTTTTCATGTTTGAGCAACATGCAATTAATAATATGAATAATACCACATTCACAGTGAATAGATACCTGCAGTTGACATTCATCCTCCAAAGAAAAACAAATGATTGCTGCACACAAAATACAGTACATGGCACCTAAAACCAAAGAAAAGAAAGTAAAACATGTTTTATGCAGAAACTGAATAGAGAAACAATCTAAAAAACTTCTTAATCAATTAATTTGTTTCTTGTCACTGTCATAAAGTCTTTTCGTAATTTCAGCATCATCTAATTCAACAAAAGTGTTTTTTTGTTCTACTAAATAACCCCTTTCTTAGATCATGACATAAAGGACAGTATAAAAACAAAATGCATTTTCTACTTCACTTAACTCACATAACAGACAAAGCCTATCTTGTCCATCAATACCAACAAATAAAAAAAACAATGTCTAGTTTCCAGATGTTGTAGAAAGACCTCAGTTGGCCACACAGACACCTTTTCCTCCAGGGTACATTAGAGTTCATGTACTGCAATTCATTACCATAAGTTATCATCATCAGTTAGCCTTATAATGAATAAAATAATGATAAAAGTTATTATTTTACAGCATCAAAATCCACTCATTTTGGATCAACAATCAGGATTGTTACCTGATGGACCAACACTGTAGGTATGTTCATGTTATGCATAATGTACCTTTTATCGACTGAAGACCTAGGCCTGTCTTAGTAAAGGTTGTGTGTCTTCTGCTGAAGTCTCAGGGGGGACAGATGCTGGACAGTATTGTGAATGACTGCAGCCCCTCAGTGCCAACACTCCAGCTGGGATCAGCCCTCCGTGACCGTATCTGTCCACATCATGCAGCAACACCAACATCTCATTCAAAGGGACTCGGTTGCCATGACGCCCAAGCTTAGCCTTGTTTCAGAAAACAAGGCTAAGCTTGTTTTCTACTCATTTTTCTTTTGTTCTTTTGTCTCCTCACCTCTCCTCAAGGTATTGGTAAGTAATGCACCATTTGTGCGCGGCTCAGTAACACTTGTCGGATCACGATGTGCTGGGCTGGAATATACACCCACTTCAGCTCTGTTGTGCGGCAGAGGAGGCATCCTTGCACCTACTGGATGTCTCTGGGATAATTGGCACAGAACATCTTGTTATTGGCCCCTTTGTTGGTGCAACGCTGACTGTTCTGAAGTGTGGAAAAAATGGTTATGTTCTCTTGCTTTGTCTGTGCTCAACCTTGGCTGTGTCATGTGACTAGTCATTTCAATCCTCACTGGTTGTCATGCCAACAGTATATCTAAGGCAGTCATGCCAGCTCAGTGGAGAGATGGGATGTTTGCACTTCACAGACAGGCAGGTAGGTGCACACACTAGGTCAGAGTGTAAGCTCTGGTTTGGCTGGTACACTCTTAAAGTACATTTGTATGTTTGTTTTTTTCTTTTCAGTTTCATAATGATACAAAATCTTTCATTATTTATAATGAAATATAAATTTACAGGCCTGCTGTCCAGACTAAACTAAATCTGCAATTAACTGTAAATTATTCTTCTGTATTCCTCCAGTAAACATCCTGTTTCCATTTTGACTTTTCTGATAATTCCCTCTGGAAGTGATGGGGTTTTAACATTTTTCCCAAATTGTAATTCATCTTGTAGTTGTAGTTCTTTTCCTTGTTGCAGTGTTATCTCATGTAAGAAATGCATTATTATTGGAATGTAAATCTTGATATTGCACTTTCTGCCATTATGCTAAAATCGTCTTTATTATCTGAGGCGTCGTGAGATGAATAACAAGTTTCAGAACAAGAAAAAACAAACTTTTATGCAAAATTATGTCCACTAACAGAAACCCGGCCCACTTTAACTCTGCGAGAAGAGCACAGAGAAAAACACAAATACAGAAATCTCTCATGTGAAATAACCAAAATGGTCTAACTTTGGCAGAAATGTGTGCGCATGTAGGACCCCATCGCTCATAGTAAGAAGCTGATTAAGGAGATACGTTTTCAGGGCCTCTTATTCCACACTGTGTTATATTATAATATAGGAGCCCCACCTTTTCACTGAATCTATATGATAAGTGGCATATTTTAAACCCGAGAATCCATGTTTTTATGGCGGCACCAGTCCATTGAATTAAATACAGTAGCTGTTCTGTGCATCATTTTGTACACATTACCCCAAAGCTCAGCCAGACATATTTGCTATCTCTGGAAACTTTGGGATCTTCACTAGAATTTAAAATTAGATTAAAAAAAGAGATCAATGGGATGAACTGCTCACAACTCAAATGCAGCCTGTAATAAGGGGCCATAAAGGTTGGGATCCAATGTTTTAAGGTACTGATGCATTTTAGAGCAGTTAAACGCTGTTTTATTTGGATACTTATCATTTCTGTTTGCCCCTTTGTTGTGATTTTGAACATTTTGCAAACAAACATTCAGATCAAATTAAACTAAATTAAAGTAAATTATTGTAGGCTTGCTTTAGTCTGGTACCATCCTGCAGCAAAAAGTCTCATAGAGGTGATGTCATTTCACATTAACAAAAGTTACTGGATTTAATATTGCCACTATCAATGTTGTCATCACTTTCTGATAGTTACCTCGGGAGGAAGAGCTGTAGTTATTTGGTCATTATTTCATTCAGATACCTTTTTTGTTTTCTCTGAATTTAAAATTTTGTCGTGACAAACATGTATCTCAGGGGTAATTTATCATCACCTGCAAATACACAGCTCAAGGAATTGGTGTCTGTTATATCAAGATATCATGAATATTATTGTTTCTTATCATTGTTGCTTAATACAACAAAGATCCCAAGATGCCTCACAGTGTTTTGAAGAATAAAGATGAATCACTATTAGAAACCTCCTGGGATTTAATTTTACTTATTACTAATTCATTTAATCCCATATCCATGGACTTAAATGTGATACTTTTTTAAAATTCTGATTCACATGCAGCTATTGTTGTGAGTAGTAAGATTTAATGAGTCGGAGCCTCAGGCATTCCCAGTCCAGATGGGACACGTAGTCCTCCAGTGTGTACTGGGTCGGCCCCGAGGTCTCCGCCCAGTCAGTCTTATCCAGAGCACTTCCTGACCGGAGGCACCCAGCGGGCATCCTCACCAGCTGCCCTGCTCATATCTGCACACCGCCACGGTCTAAGACAAAGCCTGCATGACAGGCAGTCAGTCTGGATGGGACAGGCCTCTTTGTTGTGGGAGGATTGTGAACTCCGACTCAGAGGTGGTGATCTTTATTTGAACTGTGTCAAGCTGAAATGCAAACTGCTTCAGTGCACTTTGATTATTACGGCCCAATGAAGCCAGGAGGACAAAATATTTGCAGCAACAGCAGAGAGGCCACCTACATGTCACTAAACCTCCACAACCGCACTAAATGTCCTTTTATTGATGGGAGGTCAGGAATGTCTCATATAACAAATACATGAACAAAACAAGATGGAACATAAAACACACACACACACACACACACACACACACTACAAAAACGAATGAATCAGATGCTAAACAGATCATGAGCAAGAATCAGAACAATAAGATCTGCGCACTAAAATTTCAAAATGAAAAACATCTATTATTAAGATCTAAAAATTTTAGTTTCAAAGTTAATTCTTGACTGTCGAAACAGCCATTTGATCATATTATATGATCTTCATTAGCAGATGGAGTTGGCTCAGTTTTCATGAAAAGGTTGATGTGCAAATTTTCATTTCTTTTTATGAGCACTTCTCGTCCAAGTTGGCTTAAAAGAATTAACAAACTCTCTTTTGATGAAGACCATGTGATATGATCGAATGCTCCAGAACAGCTACTAAATGGACCTTGAGGTGAGATTGTTTTGTCAAACAATTTACAAATATTCTACATGTTATCATACACATATAGTGCACTATTCATCTTAGACTGTACATACCTAGTGTTAAACTCACCTGTGTTCAGCTGAAGCATTGCTTCTACTTTTAAAGGAAAAGACATTTTGGGAAATGTGCTTATTCGCATTCCTGCCGAGAGTTAGATGAGAAGATGTCTGTATGGAAAAAATGAAGCTAGTTAGCATAGCTTAGCATAAAGACTAGAAACAGGGGGAAACAGCTAGCCTAGCTTTGACCAAAAGTTAAAAAAAATCACATACTAGAACCTCTGAAGCTCCCTGATAAACATGTTATATCATGTTTGTTTTATCCGTAAAAAATAACAATGTCTAAAAATCACAAGTTTCAGGAAGTCATAAAACCACAAGTATTCATTTTTACACTTTGGTTTTTGTACAAAACTATTTCTTTAAAACTGTGAAAGTTAATTTTCAGCTAAGAATTGATGACAAGTCAGTTCACAAGATAAATGGTTATCCTTAAACTTGCAACCTCAGCTAAATTAAAAACAGTCCTGTAACATACATTTGTGCCTTTACAGACCCATTTGATTTCCACGCTTCTTTCATTAGGATTATAGGATGTACATACAGTCCGTGGAGGCCTGCATGTGATAAGGAGAAGTAGGTATGAACCTTTTTCTTTTACTCCAGATTTTCAGCTTAGAGTGCAGCGTGTTCACCCACATGACTCGTTCTGACTTATGATTCATAAAATGGGTATGAGGACACTCGCAAAGGCAGTATCATCAGTCCGCAGAGAGCTGCGGTGTTCATCCATGTGAGACGTTCCAACTTTATTGCATTTCGTACAAGTTTAGCAGGAAGAGGGAGATAAACAAATGCAGGTTTGCCTTTTTTTCCTGATTGCAGTGCATTTTGTTTCCTATTTTACTACCAAAAGGCTTCTCTTTCAACATCCACTCTGACTTATTACTTTCATTACTAAATGAAACAATATACAGTTTATTCACAGACATAATATTTTATACTGACGAATTGAACATATTGAGGTAAGAGAGTCTGTCATGGCCACGGCCATGACCCAGTGTTTTCCCTTGTGTTTCCTTATGTTTCCATTTTCCCCCGTGTCTCTTGTGCTTCCCTGTCTGTCTGTCTGTCCTCTCTGACTCTCCTGGCTCCTGGATCCCTGCTGAACCTGCCCACCTGTTGTCCATCTATTCATCAGCCCAGCAGTATGTCAACCCCGATTCTTCACCCACTCTGCGCCAGATCATTTGCTCAGCTTCGGTGGTAGTCAAAGCTTGTATCTCCAGTGCCGTGCATTTCTAAGTACTGTTCCTCGTCTTGATTCCTTGTTTCTATTCCTTGTCTTTTCCCGTGTGCCGTAGTGGCTCAAATCCTGCCTGCTAACATCAGCATGCTAACATGACAAAAACATGCCGATGTTTAGAAGCTATAATGCTGACCATGTTCACCATCTGATCTTAGTCTAGTGTGTTTGCATGCTATCATTTGCTATTTAGGGATGGGATGTCATTAGTTTTGCAGGTTTTTGTTCATAAAAAGTATTGGAAGAATTCTGACTTGATGGTGCCAAATGAAGTCAGGGGATCACTGAAGTTATTACAATTCATCCTGAGGGGGGACATTAATGTCTGCACCAAATGTCATGGCAATACATTGAATAGTGAGATCTTTCACTCAAAACCACAAATGTCAAACTAATGGTGGTGCTAGAGGAAAAGTCAGTATTTGGATCACCAAAGTCATACACCAAAGGGTATATCGTCTGGGAACCATGAATGTCCGAACAAAATTTCATGCCAATTCATTCAATAGTTGTTGAGGTAGTTTAGTCTGAAGTGGTGGACAGACATTGCCATCCCTAGCCACGCTGGAAACATGGCTAAAAATAAGATACTCGTACTAACAAAATTATATAATAATGTGCAAAACTGTTTTAAGAAACAGAATAATTTTAGTGCACACTGTAAACATACCATATACAGAAGTTCCTAGTGATCAAAAAGTCAATTTTAGAAACCTTTAAAGTCTTTATTTGAGTCATTAAATGCTGTTCTGTTACCTATCAACCTTTCTGTTATGTTCTGTGTGTTGTTGTTTCTTTGAAGCAAGGTCATTTGATTTGTACATGAAAAAGTGTCGTCAAACACAAAATATTGAATCAAAAGCATAAACAAACAGTATTTGACAGCCAGTATTTCAATATGGGGTGTCCTTCTGAAATTACAGAGGCTTTCAAGGGGGGAAGGGCTAACAATGGAAAGATCCGTCTACCAATAATTTGATACAGAACGTGGTGACGCCTCATCTACAGCCACAATAGACACAGATGATAGTCATCAACCCCTAACTACTGTTTTGAAAATAATCAAATCTATTCATCACAATTGCTGGTGATTATTCATTGTTTAGCATAATCGAGCGAAAGTTCAGTATGGTCGTCGTAGAACTGGAGTAAACTGTAATTTGTCATGAACCAGGTGCAGCTGCAGCTCTGTAACATTAACAC
The DNA here is from genome assembly GCA_002120245.1 of Maccullochella peelii. Taxonomy (NCBI): domain Eukaryota; kingdom Metazoa; phylum Chordata; class Actinopteri; order Centrarchiformes; family Percichthyidae; genus Maccullochella; species Maccullochella peelii. Next base: position 26,152 of record LKNJ01001990.1, read on the forward strand.
ACAGCTCATCAGTCCCTATAGTTTTCCTAGCATTTCACACAGAATTATGAGCAAGTGCCACATGTGAAAAATGAGCTCTAAGTTAGTTGAACTTAGCTGCTTACTGGCAAAAAAGACAAAAGTATCTGCTTACAGTATGTGGCCTATATTCAGACAGAGCTGACTCATGCAGAGGCCATGTGATAACATTAATCACTAGTTTAGCCTATTTAGTAAAGCATGAGCAACTGAACTCTCATGTTTCTCAAGGAGAGCAGCAATTCAAGATTCAGATCAGGGGAATACCGGTGGGAACCAAAGCTTAGATGAATGCAGGAATCTAAGACAGATTTTATTTATTCAACCTTAGTTGGCCTTTCCATATTGATGGGGATGTTACTGATGCATTAGGTATCTGGGAAATTCTGGCTCGGACTCTGTGAGCCAGAGGTCCTTCCTGAAAAAGCCTTAAATGTGGAACAACCTGCAGGAAAGAGGCAGGATATTAGGCTAGTGCAAAATGCATTATGAGTCCTGAGTGAACTCCTATCTGCCTCTCATCTGGCATCACTGTAATATACCATGTGAGCTAGTGGGTGTTAATATTTTGCAACTATAAGAACTACAGCAAGCTAATGTTTATTCTGTCAGTTAGCTAGTTCAGTTAGCTAGGCAACAGGTACACCTGGAAGTTACTAACAACTAAACTCTATAAGAACTATAGCAAGCTAACGTTAATTATGTCTGTTAGCTAGTTAAGCTAGCTACGAAACAGTTACACCTGGCAGTGACTAGGTGTAAATATTTAGTAACAACTTACGTACATAAGAAGTAGTTTGTGTGGTGCAAACCATTTCAATTTAACAACGCGTAAATCTTCACTTAGTAAACACTTATGTTACAACAAGGCTGTTTGAACAGCTCATGCAACTGCTCCAGCTCCTTAATGTTGACATTCTGTATCTTACACAATGATGTTGGTGACGTGTTCAGATATTAATTTTGTTTGATTATGTAATTTTCTATCTATGCATATTAATATGCTCCAATTACAATAAAATGTGCCGAAAAGACCTAAACTGGGGAGTCTGACATTTAGCACTGAATAGCAATCAGTTAGTCAAATTACATGGAATCACATAAGACTTCCTTCCTCTGATTGCAGTTTTGCCCCTGAGCTCTTTTCTCTGATCCATGGACTCAAAGTGAGTCACTGGAGGACAAAATGTTATGTACCACAACTGAAACGCAGATGGCCGTGAGCTTTGCTTGAGCCATCACTCATTGCTCACTCACAGGTTAGCATGCCAACAAAGTCAGAGAAAACTGTCACAGTACAGTCAGTTTGGCAAACCACCCTGCTGCCTAAAGTCTAATTGTTCCATGTGGTGGATATTACGAAGTCTCAGTAGCTGGGATCAGAATAATAAGATGATTGAATTCAAATTATGTTCAACAAAATACTATAGTATTACATTTCGTATTTGCTACGTCAAGTTGTACGACTGATAATTCATTCTACACGATGCTTGCAGCTGTTTTATAGTAGATGTAAGTTATATTTATAGGTGCTGCATGTCTAAGCAGAAATAGTAGACAATCAATTACTTTGCACACAGGTTACAGGGAGGATTGTGGGTATGCAGGCTTCAGAGATATCAGTCTCACAGAGACATATTTAGCTGCTTCCAGTCGTCAATCAAATGGATGTGAATACTTAATCATGCATAGAAATTACATGTAGAAAAACCTGCACATTTCAGCATGCTTCTTAATAATATAAATCAAGCTTCAGTGAAATCAATAAAAAAAAAATATAGGCCTAGCTCTTATAAGAACTGTTGTTGCTGATGTACCTTGCATTTCTGGGTTCTGTTTAGGGATGGAAATGTTACTTGGTTGGTTGGTCATTCGGTCCACCACTTTGGTCCCGACTGAAATATCTCAACAAGTACAGGATGGATTGGCATGAATTTTTGTACAGACATTCATGTTTCCCAGAGGATGAACCCTAATAACTGTGGTGACTTTTCATGCGCACCCCCAGCAGGTCAAAATATTCATTTATCCAGTTATATATATATCAACATCTACTTTAGTGGCACAAACTTTAAAACAGACATTCATGTCTCTCTCAGAATGAGTTGTAGCCTAAATCTTCCCCTGAGCTTTCATCTCGCACGATCATCAGATCAACATTTTAATTTGTCCAACACGTTGATCTATGCAGAAGTAATTACGTTCCCATCTGCCTCAGCTTTGTGTTTAATGCTAATTAGTAAATGGTAGCATGCTAACACGCTAAACTATGATGGTGAATATTATACCTGCTAAACATCAACAGATGACCAGGTGGCATTGTCACTGTGAGCATGTTAGCACTTAGCTCAGCAGCAGGCGTACAGAGCTGCTAGCATGGCTGTAGACTCTTAGCCCTATATATATGACGTTCGGCTAGTTATTGGTGGTGAATACCAAACATTACATTGTTACATTGTTTATTTTTCATACATATTTTATTTTTCAGTGATCTAAAACTTCAATAATAAACAACACGTTTTGGTGTCAGTCCCTCTATTAAAATGATTTTCTTCTATAATCCAGCAATTTTACAAGGACACTGACACATAATTCACAAAGAAATCCTTCATAAAGGTGGCAGAGATATGTATTTCTTAATTTAAAAAAAACCTTCAATAGACATAGCAGCAATCATATAGATACACAGTTGTTTGGCTTACTAGCTAGCCTAAATTTAGATGTATAAAGCTAATTGCATGAAACAACTTCATGACCCTTCTGTAGATATTCGCAGAAATGTAGGAAGCAAAACCCAGAAGTCAACAAGAAAAGTTGGTACAGAAAAGTTGTTTGAAGGTACAAATAATAAAAAAGAGAACTACAACAACACACGATCAAAACATCACTCCCAGAATGCACTGCAACATCACAGACAGATGCTCTCCAACAGTGAAAGTGCATCTCAGGGTGATGTTTTCCTTCCAGGGTTTAAGAGGAAAACTGAAAGATTATTACTTCAAGCTTCTGTACAAATCGAGAAACCTTGAGCAGAGGAAGTGAACCGGTGTTTCTCTCCTCTCACTCCTTTGCTGTTTCCTAGAACAAGGCATTTCTCTGCCAGTTACTCTGTTAGAGCTAATCAGTTACCAGCAAGGAAGAGGGCTTTTTGTTTTGTGCCGCGCTAAGGTTTGAATCAGTGTGCGGAGCTCAGCTTTTATCTGTATCTGGTCCGGCAGATCATGACTGTAAATAATGTGTTCTTTCTCTGTTTGCCTAAAAATGGATGGGAATCAGCTTGGAGAACAGTTACAAATAATTCAGCTGCTTACACTGACAACCTGCCAGCTGTCAATTTTGCCAAAAAAGAGAAGTAAATTCACAGAAAAATGAACCTGAAACTCCTCACAATCTGTGGTTTTTAGACATTTCTGCTTTTTTTCCCTGACCACAAATGTCTTCTCATTTTGTGAAGTAGAACATTTTGTTCATTTCAGACAGAGACGGCAGCCATGGCTGAGCGATATTAATGATTACACCTGTGATGATGATAGAGCCATAGACTCATTTTGGTCCCAAAGTGGCACATGGTTTTCATGTTCTTTCTGCCGAGGCAATCTGTGGCCACAGAACGTCACATTAATGTATTTATTCTGATTTTATCTACAACAATGCAGCCACTCAACTCCTGCACCGCTGATTCTGCCATTGTGTAAGCCAGTGTGAAGAAAAAGAAGAAGAAGAAGAAGAAGAAGAAGAAGAAGAAAAAACATCACTAAAATGTTTGCATGGATATGGCCAAATGAATAAATGGAAATTAAATCATTCATAATCAGTGAATTGAATCTGTTTTTATTAAGGCCAAGTAAAGGCCACATCTTTGTTGTTGTGATTCATAGCAGGATCTGACTCGTTAATTTGGCGATGTGTAATCTGATTGAATGTGCTAATATCTAGCTGGATAATCCAGAGGACAAGGGACATCAGGGTGACTGTGAAGTGTACAACAAAACATAATAAAAGGTGTATGAATCATCTTGTGTTGTCACATATAAATGAAATATTTTTCTTGTAATATGTAATTTTCTTTTGCATTTTCATCCAAATACAAACACTGACTCGCTTACGTACTTCAGTTAACAACTTGATAGCTACAAAGTAAAAACAGCCATTAAAGGGGAAAAGGACATGTAAGGATGGCTGGTTTCAGCTCAGCCAACATGAAAATGATTAAATCTGCTTTCTGTTCATTGAGATTCTCAATTTTGGTTAATTATTCACATAATAAACAGGCATGGACTGACTATCAATGAAGTCTGCAACCTCTATCTGCCTTTGAATTTACTCAGTACCATTACAAAGTTACCTTTATATGGAGAAATGCAGCTTTTTGTTCCTGCAAAATGTAGAAACTGTGTTCACATTTACCTCATGAATTAGGAAGATAAGACGGCTATTCTAAGATGTTCTTAATCTATTTTTTTGTGAGTGCTTTGTGCTGTGTTGATGCTGGTTCTTTGTCCGAGCACATCGTCTGCAAAGAGGAGCTTTGGGAATTCAAATCAGATCCTTTTTATAAGCCTCCACCACCACTGTTGTCTCCCTTGCTCCTATGCAGCGCACTTGACAGCTTCATGGGTTGGGCAGATAAAGCTATATGGAAACACGTGACAGGGCTTGTAGGAGCGACGCTTCATAAGTGTGAAGACACAGAGAAAACGAGTGGAGAGGCGCTGGAGCCAGCAGCAGCAGCAGTAACCTGTATCCACAAAGCAGGAGCGCACTCCAAGAGCGACAAGACACTTCTACAGACATTTGATAAACTTATGTCACCTGTAGAATCTGAAAGAAAAGAAACTAATAATTATGATGATAACGGTGGTTTCATTCTAACACATGCACGCTGGTTGTCTCTTCTTTTATGTAAGATCTGTGTTGGTTGGATGATGCGCTTCTGACTTGGATTAACGCGCGGTGATAAAGGGCGATTCTGCGCACTTGGGAAATTATGTAAGGTAAAGAAACACTTTTCTTCTTTTAAATGTTTACTTACGGCTTTAATATTGTTTCTACACTTATATTAGTACTTAAAATGCTTTTTATTGTTTGTCCCAGCATGAAAGTATCAGTGTTTTCTTCTTTTATTTATTGTGCGGATTCCTGAATACATTTGTGCTTCTTGCACCAGATTAACGATAAATCTACACTCCTGCCGGTTATAAGACTTTATAAAGAGCCTACTATTAAAATAACTGCAAAAAATCTGCAAATATCGAAATTATGTAATAGCAATTGCCCCGCTATATACATATTTACTGTTGCAGTAAATTAGACTACCAAAATTTGAGCATGCATTCACTGTATATGGTTTTACACAGAGGTAATTAGCTTGTGTATCTGTTTTGCAATAGTGTTCCAGTCTGTACAGGTGTAGAGGAATTGCATTGTTTTGTCTGCTTCTGCACCTCATAGGAAAAAAGAGGCGTTTTTATGTTTCTTGTTTTTATAAATAGGTTTTCTGTTTTTAAAAAAGTAAGCACTCAGTGATGAATCATTTTATGTGTGTTGATAGGTGCAGGGTGCATGATGCAGTATTTATAAGTACACCAGCTCTCAGAGATCAGCTATGGTTTATGCCCAAATCCAGAAACTCTATGAAATGTATGAAAAAAATCCATCTGCAGTTGTACAAAACTATCAGAGATTGAAAATATTTAGCAATATTTGCAATGAGAAATATTTTCATAATGTAAAGGTTATCTCATGTTAAAGGCATTTTTATATCAAAGGTGTGGACGTTGCACTGCTGCAAATATTTGTGGGCGGTCATAATATGCATGGGATTCTTTTTTAGGCTTTTCAAACATGTCTAAAATGTTTGTCATTAATTTGTAGGTTGTCCAGGCGTCTTAGACTGCAGTATTACCCTCAGACACAGCCATGAAATCTGTGCTGGACGGTGTGGCGGACACCACCTTCCAGACTATTACATTTGGTTTACAGTATCTGGGCTCCAACGATGCTAACTATGATGACCCCCTCAATGATGTAGACTTCAAGGGCAGTCTCTCTCTGCAGAAGCCCCTATCTGCTTTCCGCAGCAACTCCTTCCCAAACAAGGTACCTGCAGACGAGGAGCTCATCCTCAAAGGCATCCCCTTCTACCCAACCAATGCCACAGATGTGTTTGGCAACAGGAGCACATTCAGAGATGAGACTAACAATATACAATGTGGAGAGAACTTTATGGACATGGAGTGTTTCATGATCCTGACCCCCAGCCAGCAGCTGGCTGTGGCTGTGATGTCTCTGACTCTGGGTACCTTCACGGTGCTGGAGAACCTGGTGGTGCTCTGCGTCATCTTTCAGTCCCGCACCCTACGCTGCAGGCCGTCCTACCACTTCATTGGCAGTCTGGCTGTGGCTGACTTGCTGGGAAGTGTCATATTTGTCTACAGCTTTCTGGACTTCCATGTTTTCCATAGGAAGGACAGCCCCAATGTTTTTCTCTTCAAGCTGGGTGGAGTCACGGCGTCGTTCACTGCATCTGTGGGGAGCCTTTTCCTCACTGCTATTGACCGCTACATCTCCATACACCGGCCTCTCGCCTACAGGCGCATCGTGACACGGACCAAGGCTGTCATTGCCTTTTGTATGATGTGGACCATCTCCATTGTCATCGCTGTGCTACCTCTGCTGGGCTGGAACTGTAAACGTCTCAATACTGTTTGCTCAGACATATTCCCTCTGATTGATGAGAACTACCTGTTGTTCTGGATCGGTGTAACCAGTGTGCTGGTTCTTTTCATTATCTACGCCTACATATACATCCTGTGGAAAGCACACCACCACGCTGTGCGAATGCTGAGCCGCACCTCCCAGAAGAGCCTTGTTGTTTACTCAGCAGATGGGACTAAAGTGCAGACCACACGCCCTGAGCAGGCACGCATGGACATCCGTCTGGCCAAGACCCTGGTGCTTATCCTGGCAGTGCTGGTCATCTGCTGGGGCCCAGTGCTCGCCATCATGGTCTATGACCTCTTCTGGAAGATGGACGATGACGTCAAGACAGTGTTTGCATTCTGCAGCATGCTCTGCCTGCTCAACTCCACTGTCAACCCAATCATCTACGCCTTGAGGAGCAAGGACCTGCGGCACGCCTTCCTCAGCTCCTGCCATGCCTGCAGGGGCAGTGCCCAGCAGTTGGACAATAGCCTTGAGTCAGACTGCCAGAACAGAAATACCAACATTTCTGCCAACAGGGCTGCAGAGAGCTGCGTGAAGACCACTGTGAAAATAGCCAAAGTAACAATGTCTGTGTCAACTGAAACTTCTGCAGAGGCTGTCTAATTGGCCGTCAGGGGGGAAACTGTGTAAATGTCATCTTCACCAAACAATGCCATTCAACACAATAAAGCAGAAGTTAGATATGCCAGAGAAAAAAAATCCTCTCCTGAAAATATTGACTTACATTCTCACATAGACGCTTTAGTGGTTGCATTATTTTATGTCAGTGTGTGAGTACATTATGTGCCAAAGTGCCAAATGGTATTGCAAGATGATAGAAAGGACTCACATTTTGAAAGGATTGTCAAAGACTATCATAAGTCTGCTGTTTACCATAGACTTCATGATATCCAGTTAGTGAAGGCATATTATATTTTTGTACTGTGAATTCAGGTTTTGAAAACAATATATCTTCATTTATGGGATAAGGGGCTACTGACATTTTAATTCGAGATGTTTTACTGTGTCGTTTAGACTTTAACACGTGTCTTGCACCATAAATATAACCCATTTCCGCATTTTGACTTTCTACAGGCTTCATGTACATGTTGCATATAGACATTTCTATGAGGAAATTATTTAAAAAAAGTTAAAATGACTGTTTATTTCCAAAATAGCCATTAAACATGTCACTTCTGTAGTTCATCTGACAACACTCAGTGAGTGGCAAATGTGTGAAGAGATTTTGAGAAATGAGAGGTGATTCATGCTCAAGGTGAAAAAAGAACATATTTATCACCATCACAAATAAACTCTTATGACATGGAGGTAAATGGATTTACGGCTTTTGAGTACGTCAAGTCTGAAATGGCATTTTCTGTGGCAGAGTGACGATTGTCCCTGTTGTCCACTTCTTTACTCGCTAGCTCTTAGACCTTTAGCGTAACGTGTCTTTGTTCAAATGTATACCTAACAACTGTACAGTGTTTTCTTGCAAAATAAAGTATTCAAATCGACTCATTCAGCTGTACAGCCAACACAACAACAACAACAACAACAAGCTTCTGGCAAAAGCTTGAACTCATCAAAACTGAATTTGGACGCAGTGTGCTGGTCACTACTGTAACAAACTGAAGCGGTTTCTGACTATAGCTGCTTTCATGAAATGTATGATTTTACTGGATTCAGCCTTGTATGTGTGTGATACCTTGTGACTTGGTGATATATTTCCAACACCAAGCCTTTTGATCATTGCAGTGAGGTGTTTTAGTGCTACTGTTGCAGCGGGGCATCATTTTGGGAAAATAAAAGCAACCCATGCACAGGCCTAGTGAAGTACTTCTGGCGTAACTCTAAATAAAAATATGTCTGCTGTTAATTTTACTTATCTAAACAAAGAAACAAGGGTCTTTTCATTAGCTGGTAACTTGAACGGAAGTCTGTGTGTATGCATTGTGTGGAGAATCGACAACGGACCTTACAAAAGAATTTGAGAAGATGTGATGTAGTGCATTTAATCTAGAATTAGATAAAGACATTTATCTTGGTGTAAAGTTATCCAGACAGCTGTTTATCAGTATGCTTTGCTGCCTCTTGTATTATTGAGTATTGAAGATCAAAATGTCAACTGTCAAGTGGCTTCTGTACAGTGGTGGCATAATGAGGAATCTATAACTTAAAAATCACATTCAGTCAAGTGTTTTTAGTATTGCTGTTTTCAAACCTTTGAATAAAGTTGCAGCTGGTTGTCATTTTGCCTGAAGTTATTTGATTGACGATGGGAAACAGGAGGTCACAGCACATTTTACCAAATTCATCCAACAATCACTGATTCAAGAGAAACAGACACTGAGAGAGGAAGCCAAGCCCTGAGCTGATGGTAACCCAAAGCCATCAGTGATGCTTTAGTGCCCCCTTGTGGAAGATCTCACGTTGTCAATAGTGGCAGCCTTTCTGAAGAAAGAGAACATTTCTACACATTGATTTAAGCTTTGTTGGTATTACTGTGGCTACTTCTTGTAACCTTGAAAGTGACAAATTGCAAGAAAATGGCTACCACAGCATCCTCTGACAGCAACATCTGCTCTGTTCTTTTCATCTCTTGGCTTAGAGGGATACGGAAATTGCAACATCTGTTCACACAGATGTCAACAGGATTTTGTTCATTTATCTACCAAATACTCCAATCTAGAAAAAGCCATGAGGCGGGTTAACTCTACCATGTGTGAAAAGCTGCATTTGGGGGTTGAACACAACACCTAAATAAATAAATATGCATGGGTTGGGACTAAAGCCAATATGGTGAGCCTAGTGAGTGTTTGCTGCTTTTATTTGTTTTATGTGATGCAAACTGAAAATCTTTGGGTTTTGGACTGTTGCTCTGATTTAACAAGCAATTTGAAGACATCACCTTGGGCTCTATGAAATTGTGATATCACAATCATTTTATCATTTTATATACCAATCGAATAATTGAGAAAACAATTGACAAATAATGCAGGCCAAGTTGGGACCAAGATGCAGGAGTTTTCTACGCTCTATAACACTTAGGCCTACACCTCAAAGTATAACACCATTACTTAACTTAAGAATTAAAATCTATTGGAGGATAATGGCATTTATGGTCATTAAATGTTTTGCTGTGGAGAACAAGTGTTGAAATATCAGTGGCTCACACATCCTCCTCCATACACTTCAAAATATGTGTGTGTACAGGGGTGGTTGAGGAAGTGGTAGTGATGGAAGGAAAATGTCTAAAATTGTGTGTGTGTGTGTGTGTGTGAAAGGGGTGGGAGGTTGTTTCAAATAAAAAACTACAAGCCAGACAGGGGGTTTTGCAGCCAGAGTGAGAACATGTCTATTAAGTCTTTCTTTTGAGCAATAGCCTACTTAATCATCATACTTCATACATAATCATACCCTGATCATCCCACAGCAGAAAAATGTATCTTTGTACAACTTATTTCATTTCCTTCTTAAATCTGAACATGATCCACAGACAAAGCTGGCTACTATTTTACAGACATTTTTAATTTAAAATGATTACATTCTCAGGCAGCATTATTATTATTTCTTCTGAACCAGAAATATGCTCTTATTTCACGACCACATTTCACATTTAGTACTTACTTCTGTACTCATAAATACTGCTGAGAAATAATATTAAATATCTAAATATTGGATTAATTCTTTTTTGTAGTTGCATTTTGGCCAAGCTGGCCTGGATTTCCAATTAACCTTAATGGGTTTTGATAATTGTTTCCTCAAATCCTCAAGTAAATCCTCGTAAAAATAGTTTAATGCTCATATAGTGTAATATATTTATGTCTAAAAAACAAACTGTAAGTTTGATAGGTTTTAAAAATGCATTTTTACTATTTGTATGTAAACGTGAAAACGTGGAAACTGAAACTTCGCCGTGGTTTGGGGGTTTTGTTAGCAAACAAAACAAATTTGAAAAAAAGCACAATTTCAAGGTTTTCGGGAAATGTAGTATTCAAGCTAATTAAAATGATGCGCGCAATAGGTAATAAAAACTACAAGTACCAGCACAAGCCCGTTTTCTTGCGCATGCTCAGAACCGATCAAGTAAAACGGAATAAAAGGTAAGCTAGTCTGAGCCGTTGTAGTTAGTACTCGGAACTAGTGCTGCAAAATCTGCAATCATCTGATATAATATCAAATTTACCCTAATTTATCTTATTCAGATTATTTCAAGATATATTCGGTAACTTAAACTCTATGAGATTTATCAGCGGAAGGCAACGAGAGACGAGAATAGTGCGTATTTATCTGCAGTCCGGAATCGCTGTTGCCGTTTGACCTAGCTAAAGTGAGCTAGCATTTGCAGTACAGACCGGGGCCCAGGTCAGCGACTATCCCAGGTAACAGGGAATTTGAGGTTTTCTATTTTAGATTTTTTTTAGACACATTTCATTGTGATGGCTTGTGGAGCTACTCTGAAGAGGACGATGGACTTTGATCCGCTAATGAGCCAGGCTTCCCCTAAGAGAAGGAGGTGCGCCCCGATCATGTCGCCAGTCTCTTCACCACAGAAATATTTGCGTATGGAGCCGTCGCCTTTCGGGGAAGTGTCGTCCAGACTCACCACAGGTAGGAATTTAAATCCACACTTTATATGTAATGTCAAGTTTAGTATTGTAAAACTATTCCTAATTGTAAACTGGACTACGTTAGCATTTACACCATTAGCATTTCCCCAGTCTGTACCGGTGTCTGTCGTGTGGATGTAACAAAACTCCAGACGCAATTTGTCAAGTTAAATGGGTGTTGTTGTCGTCAATGCTGCCTGTCGGTAAACACATACTGGGAAGGATGTGATCTGAATCTTTCTTGGTCAGTTGTAAATTCGGCATACGTTGCGTATCAGTTTTTATGAATGAATGTTTGATTTTCAGTATTGGTTTAACGTGGCTGTGGTTTGGGGAAGTAAAGTGTGGGAATAACAGGAAACATTTCTTAAAGGTTTGTATTACTGCTGTGTAATTAATGGATAGATGTTGTGCTGCTTGCAGTATTTGATGCTCACTGAATTGGAGATTGATTTAAACTATAAGGCATGATGTACAGTACCTGGATACTTCTGTAAGGCCTTGTGGAATAATCAAATTTGTGAATTCTGAAATGGCTATGTCTCCTGTGTGTATCCTGTGTGAAGATGTTACATAATGGAGCAAATGTTTTTCTTTCTGTTTCAGAGCAAATTCTACACAACATCAAACAGGAGTACAAGCGGCTGCAGAAACGACGACACCTGGACATTGCCTTCCAGCAGGCAGACGGCTGCTGTCCTCTGGACTTGCAGAACATTCACAGTGGATCTGCCCAACCAGGTACGTAGCTACCAATGGCACATCTTAGGGGATAGTGACTAGTTGTCCATCAACCTCCTATTTGGGCTCAGGATTTAAAGGGTAATGTAAATTGCAACCACAAACCTTAAGAATGTAGTTTATATACCAATCATTTTACTGATCAGCTCACCACCAGATCACAAGTTTATTGTGACCAGGGTTGGGGATCGTTAATTTTTATTGATATTGATGCCATTTTCGAGACTGCTTAACGATCCGAGTCTTCATCGATACTAGTATCGATACTTTTCTATTATTTGGTGAAAAGACGAGACGACAATAAATTCTTAAAAAACTGGTATTCCTTAACTGTGAGCCTTTGACTGTTTGATTTCTGAACAGAATGAAATTTGCCTTGCCTTCAATATACACTGCTGATGCAGGGTATTTATTTGAAAAGGAATACACAGGGCCCCTTCAACATAACGTATAACTAAGAGAATAGCAAAATAACAATGTTAAGGAACAAATATTTTTATTGCACCATAGGGCGAATGTGTTTTTTTTTTGTTGTTGTTGTTTTTTTGTTTTTTTTTGTGAACATCCTTTTTAGTGAAAATCAAACAAGGACCGATTCAGACTCTCGCCAACAACCAGCAGGTAATCATAATGAGAGGGAAAAAATCAGACATTTAGAACGTGATCGAATCAGCATGACAGCACACCTAGCCATGCTCAAAAGAAAAATGCCTCCTCATTATAAACATTAGTCCGCCATGGAGAGAGAGAGAGAGAGAGAGAGAGAGAGAGAGAGAGAGAGAGAGAGAGNNNATAGATATAGATAGATATAGATATAGATATAGATAGATATAGATATATATATATATATATATAGATAGAGAGATAGAGAGATAGATATAGAGATAGAGATATATATAGATAGATAGATAGATAGATAGATAGATATGAATATATGAAATGACTAATGGAGTTATGAACCTACTGAAGTAATAGATTAATTAAAGCAATACCATAAAAGGCCATTTTTTCCCACTTACAGTAAAGAGACTTCAAGCAGAAAAAAAATGATTACACAAAGATGAAGAAATAAATAACTTCAATACATCTGCCTTGCCACTGGAAAGGTTAAAATCCCACTTAGAAATAATGTTATTACTCCACACAGAAAGTGGGTAAACATTTCAATATTTTTGATGTATTGACATAAATAGCTTGCTGTTTGAATTATTTGGAGGTACTGACTCGACTGAAATAGCTGTGTAATGTAGCTGTTATAGATATTTGTTTTTTTCTTTTTCTCATTTTACACAGTTTGGTAATTGAGTGGGTATTTTTATTTGAGAGTTTTTCCAACCTTTTTAATCAGTGGCAGTCTACATAAAGAGCCATTTAGTTAGACTATTTGTGGACTAACTGCACATGCATTATACTGTAGATACCAGTGCTTATAGTATATGAACTGTGTCTGTAGGTTACAGTATGTTGAGGAATAAGCTGTTGTTTGTTGCCATTTAAACAAAGCCACCAAATCCATGTTGGCATATTGTGAACTGTGCTGGAAAGATGGCTCTCAAGCAGCATCTTCCTTTATTTTATTGGAGATCACTCTCCAATCCTCCCCTCTCCCTCTCCATCTCTTTTGATTATCCACACGCAAAAATACAAATCCCTCAGGATACAAATTCATTTTCACAGAGTAATTACAAGATGCTATATGCCACTGTAAACACCACATCAGTGACAGTATGCATTTGTCATGAGATGAGACAAAAGCTGAATGAATTTGCACTCGTGAACAGAATGAGGGAGGGAGATTTTTTGTGTGTGTTGCTTGCTGACTATGCTATGGGCGTTTGTTCCAGCCTCATCACAAATGAGCCTTAATGTTTCACACGGGATTTGCTGCAGAAGAGAGCAAATTTGTGTGAGAGCATCTTGTTTTGACAGACTGTCTGGTTTACCCTCCCTCTTTTCAGTGTGAAAAGCCAGGGACATTTCACTGTCTCTCCTGCACTTTTTTTTCCTTTCACGTTCTGTTTTTTTGTTTTTGTTTTCTTGTGAAGTTGATCTAGGATTAGGGCCAGCTAAGGCATTTCTCAATTGATCAATATCGTTTTTGTAAATTTATTGTAAGGTATACCAGTTGTTAACGCCTCAGTGCACTCCGTTACAGCACTGGAACTATATGTAACGCACAGTCTTGCTGAACTACTAAAACTGTGCAAGCAGTTTCAATTAATTATTTTCACATTGTTGTTGTGCATCCACTAGAGAAGAGAGCAGAGCTACTAGGAGTTTAAAAAAAGGTTGATTTGTGTTGAACTACATTTTTCACGTGCCATGGATGTAACTGCTGCTGTTAGTTAACTGAATGAGGGCATCACATTTTGCTCATGCTGGGGATATCCAAATCTGTCAAAATCCCCCATATCTTCCACACAAACACTCCTCTCTCCATGGATATTATGCAAAATACTATGGGACACTATACAAAATATCATCGGAAACTATGAAAGGAAAGATTGTGATGCAGGCTATATTTTCTAAATGCAGTGCTATTTAGTTGTTAAATATATAATTTACAACTTGGATTAGCTTTGCTAATTGTAATGTCGACCTTTCTTTATGAATGCACTGTGCAGCTGACTGTATTATGTAGGAAAATCTAAATATCAGATTGGTTTTGGTATAATGCCTAAATGACTCAGATCACGGGCAAAAATCCTTAATTGTGAAATCCATATTCTTTTCGTTTTCAGTCTCTTTATTTCACGCTGCCTCGTTTGGGTGTGGGGGGGGACATCTTTCTTCCCCTCCCCTCCTCTCCTCTGTCTGTGTTTGTACCCTGACTCACAGTAGTCTTCTTTGGTCTCCCTGGTCTCTTGATTTGGCCTGGGGCTTTAAGGTTGTGGTCAAGGCCTGCAGACATGAAGAAGGAAGAGGAGTCATAATGAGAAGCTCCCCTCAACTCCTGCTGCCAAACTGCCCTCGAGCCCCTTTGTCTCGCTTCCTTTCCGCATCCATGCCACCCATCTCTTCTCCTCGTCCCGTATTACTGCCTCTCCTCTTAGACCCTTCTTCTTGCTTACCCCCCCCCAATCCCTATTTAGTTTCCCTGCTTCTTCTTCCCTCTGCCCACCCCTCAACCTCTGTGACTCTCAGTCTGTCCCCCTATTCTTGCCTCTGCTCTGCTCTCCTGGGGGTCCTCTCTACCCGGGGCCTCCCCTCAGCCTCCTCCTCCTTGCCCAGCCTGGCCCACAGTCAATGGGAGGCAGGCAGCCTGACTCCCTCAGAGCAGCAGGAAGCTACAGCAGCAGGGGTTAGGCCTGTATGGCGCTGCCGGCTGGCTCTGTCAGAAGTCCTGCCAAGCCAAGGATGAGAGACCTTTGCCAGTGCGGTATTGGGGCACCGAATAAAAATATTTTACAGATGTCTGAAGGCAGGCATCAGGAGTCAGCAGTGGCTTACTCAGGCCCAGAGCAGAGGTGTCTTTTAAGTGCAAACGATGTGCATGCTAATGTTTTTGTGCGTAGTATTTATGATAAAGAAAATGAACTTTAAGGAGAAGGAGGGGAAAAGGAGAGGCTTAATAAAGTGATCCTCAGGAGTCTAGGTATTTCAGGAAGTGGGTGTGTGGAAGGAGGGAAGTAGGCTGGTCTGGTCCTGGATTGGCTGGAGGAAAAGTGAATGATTTGGTTGGGTTACGTTTGAAGAGGGAGAGCATCCAATGCTACTGTACTGTGAATGCCTGTCTGGGTTCCCAACCAGTTCTAGCTTGACAGTTCAACAGTGAATATTTAACATTGCGCTGCACTGTGGGGCTTGGCTGTAAACAGCAGTCAGCAAGCAGCAAAGCAGCAACAGCCTGCATGACGCTGGGCCTCGGTTGTGAAGCCCACCTAGAAACAACGCACAAGCAGGAAGCACATCTTGAAGTTCTGATTTTAGAAAAAGGCAGATGGCATTGGTTGCTGGTGTCACACAGTAAAAAAACACTAGCATCCCCTGATGAAAGCAGCTCCTGCTTGCTTTGAACAGCGAGTCTGTCATGGTTGGTGTCTGCTGTGTGGCTCCGGGTCAAACTGTGATACGCAACTCCTGGAATTTGCGCTTTTTAAGTTTTTCATGTTCAAATCATCTTGGGGGGGAGAGAAACAGAGGGGGGCAGGAAGTTTCATTAATATTAATATTCTAATATGTGAAGGTGGCAGGGAAGACCGATCTGGTTTAGCTGCTTTCAACCCCTGTTGTGGATCTTTTCTCTCTCTCTTTCTGTTTCTCTTTCTCTCTTTCTTCCCTTCTGTCTTTCTCTGCAATTTCGGTAACCAGCGTTTTTATTTTCCGAATATTGTCACTCGATACTGTTATTGATAAGCCTACACTGAGATTACTATATGATACTTTGTTTTAAAGTAATTAGTAAATAACATGTAATATTTTGTCTGAAATATTATCAAACCTCTGTATTTATAGTTTTAGTTGTATCACACAAAGCATATTCTTAATTAGGTGGCATCTCTGTATGCATTACCTACTAAATCTCAACTGAATTTGGTCAGTTTACCCAAATGCCCTGCTGAAATCAATGGGTTACACAATATATTTTTTAAAATTTGTTTTAATCATTGCAAGAGAGTGAGTTATATTCCCTTGGCCAATGGAGGTGCTTGAGTTGGAATCAACTTTTGGATGTGCGGGGACTTAAAGTCTAGGTTTAAAAAAAGAAAACAATGAACCTCATTGGACCAAACTCTCCAAGGCCTTGTATTGTTATAGATGAATTTGAGTATTTATGTTCTAAAGTATATAAAAGAAAAAGCAAGTCTTTTAACATGCAAACTGAATTATAATTGAAGGCAGCTACGAACACTTGAAAGAAGGAGGTTCTCATTGCTTGTGCTCGTCCGATGACAGAATTAAGATGTGGCAAGAGTGATGAAGTTTAGTGATGAGTCGTGTGATTGCAGAGGGATGGATGGATGGGTGAGAAGAAAGAAAATAATTGGTTGTATGATGTCGAGAGTGGAGTTGGATGGATCTGATGACAGGATTAAGAGAGTGGTTAAGACTTTATTAGCTATTATGAGCTGGATGAATTTGCAGGGTTGTGACATTTGATTATTTCTGGGCTCTGTTCCCATTTCTGAATTTTTGTGAATGATCATTTGAATACAGCGTAATTTGTTCTTCTGAACAAGTGTTTTGGGGCGAGTTCACTTATAACGCGGGTCCAGTTGTTAGCCCAGGGATCCTCATTATTTACTCCATGTCTTTGAATTAGTCTGTGTCATGTATTGTGTCCAGCAGAAATTAACTTCCCACTGGGAATTAGGTTCCAGATAAACAAATACTGTGTTTTAAGATGAGCTGAAGATATTTTGATTATTCAGCCGTAGCCCTGTTAAGCTCCACTTGGCCCTGATATCTAGAAATGAGGCTGATTTGTGGAGTTTTACAGATATTGGGTGAATGGAGGGCAGAGTCCAGCTTCTGTGTGAGGGATGGTGGAACAGGTCTGACATCTCTCCTGAACTGAAAAGGGAAATCCCTGCAGGCACAGAGTAGAGAGGAGGGATAAGGGAGGAGGGAGAGACTGGAAAGAGGTGCGACCCCTTAGGGGTAACGTTATTCTCCAATCGTCGGCTCCTTACACACACACACTCACACACATACTGGGATTCTTTGTCGGTGCGCCGGGTGATGCACCCATGCAAAGAAGGATGAGTACCTGAGGAATAAAAATAAACGATGAACTTCTTGCCTGTGTATTTGTGTGTCTGCCTATGCATGTATTGTGCTCACATGCATGTTAGTTTATGTGTTTCTGTAATAATTTGTGTCCAAATGTACTTGAGAAGTGGTAAGTAAAGAAATTGAAGCCAGCAGATTAGATTTTTTTTCAAGTTGACATTGACTGGCTTTTATATAGTCGCATTATTGCTGATTTATTTTCAGTCCCAAGTTTTTCCTCAGAGGTACACCTACTCTTCAAGACAGAGCCATATGTCTAAAAATGAACAATGCATGCCTGCCTGCGCCCCTGTTATTTATCATCACACAGTTTTTATTTTTCAAACTCCAAATTCAAAACCTTGAAGAAAACCTACCTCGAGCTGTTAATTTGGCTTTGCTTTGTAGATTTACATATGTGGTCAAACCGAATCATTTCTATGTGATGTGAATTGATACTAAGCCAGGATAAATGCAACTGGAATCAACTGAAATAGTTGCATTATTGTTGGTTTCACAGTTAGGAGTCATCCTCCTTGGCAGCATGACAACAACATGGGTGTATACACACACTCATATGCAGCGAAAGGACTGTATTTGACCTCTGATTGAGTAGAAGTGCTCTGGATCTGGTTAGAAGATTGTGTATGCGGCAGCCAGCAGGGCCCACCACAGAAGCCACAGTAGGCTGAAACCGAACCAGAGCCAGAGCCAAGCTTGATTTTTGTGGAGCCACGTTCCCATGGGCCCACTATTAGTATGTATTCAGTATATGCATCCAGTTTTACATTGATTTGTGTGTGTGTCTGCATCTGTTGGTGTGTGAGTTTGTGTGTATTACATGTGTGGACCACATTTGGTGTGTTGGTATCTCTTTCTCTCCTCATTGAGTGCTAGGGTTGAGCTAAGGTTGTTTTGGGTTCAGGGTCTTGGATGTTTCCGTTACAGACTGTGTAGATGCTTCCCCGGTCCCACACAGAGCATACAAGAAGGCCCTTACACGAGCCCTTAGCCCTCACGTTAGCACTCAACTATGTAACGAGACATGCCTGGGAACTGCTCTTCTCACATTACTAATGATTTGGACATCTTGCTCTTGTCATTTCCTCTTAGACAAACTTCGATGCTGACGCAGGGTAACTGCTTCAAACTATCCAGGGAGAGGGGGAAAAACCTGCTTGAAGAGGGAGTATGAGAGACTGCTGGTTTTGTGTGAAGGGAAAATAGACTACATTGACCAGATGTTTTTTTTTATTTTTTATGGTTGTTTCATAGATGAGAAACTCAAATGACAGGCCTCATCATCTCCAAACGACATATAGATGGGTCAGTAGTTGCTGCTTTATCATTGCTGTCCTAGAACCCAGTCACAGCCAGAACTGCATGCAGGGTAGAAGGCACTAATGCTGTGTGGAGAAAAAAAAAAAAAGACAAAATCAGATTAAAAGGGTGTTTGCAGTTGTGGCTTTGTGATGTCTTTATGTACACCTAATATTCTTTAATCTTTTGTGTAAGCAACAAATTATGCATTAAGTCTTTGTAACGGTCTTTGCACATACAAGTTTCTGTATCTGTTGCACTTTTAAGTTCACATGGGCCATGTCAAGCTGCCTCCTTCTTTGCAGCTTCATCTCTTCCTTTATAGATATTAATAGAGGACAAAGAAGGGTAATGTAATTTCAGAGTCTGAACACCGTCTAGATGATGATGCTCTCATCTGTTGACTCCTGTTGGTATGATCACAAGGTTAGGCTTCAGAAAACACAGCTGTACTGACCAGACTCTTGGTGGAAATGCTGTGTAAAACGTTCCTTTATTTAGAACAGAAGAAAAAAGTAATTTGTCCCCATTTTATGTCTTTAGTTATTTTTTTACTATAGGCCCTCCAGCCTGGCAGACAAACAGAGCCCCAGCCCTGTGGCACAGAATGTCACATCCGATATCCTGGTGCCAGAGGTGATGAAGCTAATTTGGTGGTCAGTAAGTGACATGGCTAACAAACAAAGCCCTTATTGGTCCTGGAGCACTGGAAGCTCTGCTCTGCTTTGCAATGCTCTGTTTTGCATTGTGAAAGAGCATGAGTTGTTGCCACAGGGGACTAACGCAACCTGAAGCCTTGGAATCTTCGTCATGCTGTGGTGTACAAATCTGGGTGTGGATATTGAGTTCAAACGTTCAAATGAACTGAGAGGTGTGCTCATAAAAATACCTTAAATAGCTGCTTTAATAACTAAATAATCATTGACATGAGCATTATTTGCTCCACTTGTATTTTGCTGATGTCTGGTACCTTACAGTGTAAAGGTATTTCAGTGTAGAAGAGTTGAATTACAGAAGTATACCGTGCTTTACAGTGATGTGGTGACGCAACCTGAATAGTTTTAACTACTGAGGGAGTTTTCACATTAAAATACCACATGTGAACTGCCTCAACGGTGACTGCACTGCTTTCTCCTAAAACAGAGCTAGAGACTAGAGCTGCGATTAGTAGATTGACTATTTTGATAATAGATTTATTAAGTCATTTTTCAAGCAACAATGGCAAACATTTGATGACTTCATGTTTGCAGTTGTGAGAATTAATAGCTTTTCTTGGTTTTATGTTTTAGTAAATAAATGAATATTTTGGGGTTTTGGACTGTTGGTTGGACAAAGTGAGACATTTGATGATGTCATATTGGCCTCAAGGATATTATGATGGCCATTTCTCACTATTTTCTGATGTTTAATAGACTAAACAATACATCGATTAGTCGAGAATGTGATTGGCGGATTAATTTATAACGAAAGTAATTGTTGCAGCCCTTAATCAGACATTTTTAATTTTCTCTATGCTGACTTGCCCTATATGTTAATAGTCTCAAAGATTTCCTCTATAATGGTGCACTTAACTTTATGTGGCAACCTAAAAGTTGTAATTCTGCTCTCAAACCTTTGCAGCCTGGAACTGGAAATACATCCATGATTAAACTCCCTCAAACATCCTAAAAATTTATGGAACCACTTGCAGCTAGATCAGCCAGCCTAAATTAAGTGCTCTTGATTTTTTTCACATATTATGCATTCAGTTTCTATTTTAACTGAGGTGTGATGGTGATATGGCATTTTGAAGGGCTGTGAATGTAGTGAGGGTGTGCAAGCATAGCCCAAACCCCCAGGGTCCCCTCTCCTGAACGCCTGGGGGGGTTGTCTCCTTCACACAGCCTGCTCCTTCACACACACTAAGCTGGTTTCTGAGGGATCACACAGCTGTCTTAAATGGAGCTCTGTTTTTGCATACTTTGCCCACACGATTTTGCATTTCCTTACACAGTCAGCAATTTGTCAATATACCTTGTTTATTCTCTGTGATTGACAGTATGAATTGGTTTCAACTAAGAAAAGAGGGGTGGTGAGGATAAAAAAAAAAAATAGAGAGGGGTAGTGTGGCTGGCGGTCTTTTTTTGACTGGTACCATGGCTGTCTGTCACTCTTCTTTTATCATTGAAATTGGAGTTTATCTTTTACAAGCTCGAGTGGAATGTTTTTGTTTTTCAAGTGATTATTAGCATCCTCCTTGGCTGCCGTCTCCAGCTGATGAAATGAGCACATCAAACGGCGTGCTGCACTAACGAAGCGGTGTGGGCTGGCTGGCTAGCTCCTGCGTTTTTGCTGTAAGGCACCTGCTGGAGTGACAGGCTGGCAACAAAGGGCCCCTCGCCACAAGAGAGTCTTCAGTGCCGCTGCGGAGTTGGCAGGACAATAGAGCAGAGAGGTGGCCTGGGCTTTTAGCCACGTGCCAGCTCGTGTCGACAACAAACAGGAGCAACAGAGCACAGAGGAGAGGAGAGGGGAGGAGGTGGGGAGGACAAGGGCGAGGGAGAAGGAGAAAGGGGGGGAGAGTGGCAGACACCTGCATGTGCTTGAGTTCTTTTCTCAATGGTGGACATCTTTACTATACACATGAAAATGCGAAAGGAAAACTGAGATAGGAGGGGATACAAATGTGCAGGTGTGCACGCGCAGACAGACACACAGATGAAGACAGAGGAGAGTCCAGTGTTGTTAATGGGATTACTGGCTCATGGAAGGTCAGGTGATAGTGCAGATGTGTTTTTATAGAGGCTGAAGTAGGTGAAATGCACACACACTGGAGCAGAGCACTGTGCTAGTTTATTTGGATTGTTGGGGAATAAATCAATTTAGGCCTCACATGAAGCCCAGGCTATTTGTGCTGTGCTATTTACTTTTGCAGTGAAATAATCATTAGCCTATAAAAATCTGAAAGTGAAAAATGTAAAGGAGGGCTATAAATAGTTAGAAAGCAGCATTATGGATCACTGGCCTTGTAGAGTCCCTATGGACCTCAGCAGTTTTCTTTGTCTTAATTCTCTTTTTTATCATTTTGCTGTGCATCCTCCACCAGGGAGAGGGTGAAGGTCTGAGCTGTACAAAGATATCACACTCAAACATACACACACATATACATGTACAGAGCAGAAACATCACAGTTTTTATACTTCATGTCTCTTAATGTCAAACTTAGCTCCAAAACACATCTATACACACGCCTTAACATTGAACTGGAAGTAGAGCTAGACCGGTAAGTCGGCTGGGTGAGTCGGCGAGCAACCAGTTTTAGCTAATTGCAGGTATATCCGTATCTGCATTTATGTCTGCCAATAAGTAACAAGACATAGCATTCAAAAAATGCCAAAGAAATGTTTGAAGTAATTTAGAAACGTTATTTTTCAACTGTAAAATGTCCTGATCACAATTTTTAAATAACCAAATTGAAGGCATCCATATAAAAATGTTTTGCTTATTTTCTTTGTTTACAATATAGGATACAACGATGATAATATCATTATCAGATTTTTGCAGCTCTCAAATGTTGACCTCTCTCTTGGCCTCAAAAATCCAGTTTTGGTAAGGCTATAGATGGAAGAGCCTGAAAAGCCACATTGAGTTTGCACAGATACATTGATTTGTACGTTCATACACAGACACGAGACATGCACAGACTTTGTACAGTCTGAAAGAGACCTCGCCATTACGCCAGCCATGTTCTGCCCGTTGAATAATGAATCCTGTTTGATGTCAGTGTTGTTGTTTGGGTCCTCTGACTGTTTGAGATTCTGTAATATTCTCATGCTGAGTTGCTCCCTGATCAACTTTATGCTTTTGTAGCCAGATTTGGGGAACGGAAAAGTCAAAATGATTTGACTCTGTAGTGTATTTGGCTGGCTTAGCAAAGCCTATTTTCAAAGCTTTCTCCCCTTATCTTCATGTTGTGTTTTTTTTTTTTTTTAGATTGAGAGACAATAAAGTTCCCTCTCTTCATTTTCTATTCCATCAAGTCTTGGACTGTCTTTCTCAAAGACCTCAAAGACTGGCTCACATGCTGAGGTGTAGTTGGTCGGCTCATGGTCCAACGAACACGAGTGCTCGCACATTTGGGCTAATGATTTTGAATAGTGATTAAAATGAATTGGAGAGTGCGGCGCTTCTGTAGTATCCAGACCCCTCCATCATTAGTGGTTCTCTTCCTCTCTCCCTCTTTTTCTCTTTCTGTATCATCCATGTTAGTCAAGCAGGGGTTTCAGACGAAGCCTGGGGTGGGCTTTCATGAGCACAGACTCAAAGATTTCTCCACTTCTTGTAATCATGGACACCACTCTTCTAGCACTTTTTCAGTGTCGTCTTCTGGCTCCTCAAAGGTGACTTTGATTCCCTCACATCCTACACCCAGGCCGGATAGTGTCACATTATATTTTTCCTCGCTCCTATTTTAACTCCCAACTGCCCCCCAACCTCTCTCTTCACCCCCTTTCTTACCCTTCTCTTTTCTCTTCTCTTTAAACCCAAGCTCATCAGTCTGTCTTCATGTTTATTGTCCTCAGATTGAGAGCTGATTTTGCACTCTTCTCTTTGGGACCGCTTAATTCCAGGACGCTTCCCCTTCACTTCCCCATTCCCCCCTCCCAGTTTGCCTTGATCCACCTTTTTATAGTCGGCTCCCTCTTTGTTTTTCCTCTTCTCCTGTTTGAAATGAATAATGCAGAAGGGAGGAAATGGGGATTAAAGAGGAGCTAAAGCCAGTGCCAACTTCTGTGGTGCACAGCTCCACACCGTCTCTCACAGGACCATGAACACATCAGGGCTAACAAGCTTCTTTTTTTTCTTTTGCTGGCATTTTTCTCAGTTCTGCATCTGTCCCACTCTGTCCTAGTCCATCCCTGCTGTGCCCTACTCACTTTCGCCTTCTCCCACTCAGTTTTGCCCCAGTTGACTGAAGATACGCTCTTTATTTTATTTTATTTTTTTTACTTTTTTATTTGTGCCATACAATTCATACATTCCATCCTTTTGTAAATAAACCAATTTACGTATGAATTTCATGGAATAGAGACATATAAATAAGAAACAAAAACCAAAGAAGCAACACAGACAAACCTGAAAATACTAAACAAACAAAAAAATAATAATAAAAACAAACAACCACAGAAGACATAGCAATTTTCAGTTTTAGCTCTTTGTTTTTGACATGGCTAATATCCATGGTGTCCACAAAAATGTCCATTTTCAGCTGTATTTTATCTGTGACCTTTTCTATAAAGAACAAACACCTCATCACCTTTTGTTGCCTTTGTTTTGTGTTTGGGGGTTGTGGCTACAACCATAGGATTTTAATAGTTTTTTCTGGCTATTGAAAGTAGGGTCCCTAAAGATATGCTCATTCATATCATAATTAGATGACATGTTGTGAAAAGCCAACTTGTACGTACTTTTTTAGAGAGCCTTTTGAAGGTTGAGCAAAAAGATTACTGTCAAAGTGATGGGGAAAATGATTAAGTCGAACAATTCAGTGGCATAATAGACTAATAAACAAGATACAGAAAATCAATATTAAAATAATATTTATAGGTTGCACACAGTTATCCACTCTTAATGTTTAATGCAAACTGCGAGGTTAATAAAAAAAACATGGAAAAGTGATGAATCTGTGAAAATCTGTTTGTTGGTGCATATCTGTTCTTGAATCTCGAAGATGAAGAAGATTTAATGAATCAGAAGATTAATGGTCCCTTTTAAACAAGAAAATGAAAAATGAATGGCTAAATGTTTCACCAGTGGTGTGGATGGCACATTTGTTTGTACAGACATGGACTCTGTAGAAATCCTGGGTGGCACCATCATAGGCAGAGACAGTCAGCTGTTTGTCAGCAAGAATACTCCAAAACAGATTTAATAACAGATTGATTGAATTGATTCTGTGGATCAAGAGAGTAAGAGGGAAAGAAGGGGATTTTTCCACTGACTTAAAAGGACACTACTGATTTTACTCATGAGGTTCAGTTTACTTGTCATGAATGCTACTCAGCCTGTGAAAACAGTTGTAATATAATATATGTGGTTCTGAAGGGAGCACTCCAAAGTTTGAAAAAATAATCCTGATGATATCATCAGATGAGTCCCCAAACTTTATGAAAGTAAAATACTAAATTGCTGGAGTTCCCCTTTAATTACGATTGTATATTTGATTGGCTATCAGGGGAACTGCAGCTTAAAGTGACTCTCTATTCAAAGTCTTTTTCATGTAGAGAGAAGCCATACAGTTTTGCACGGTACAATGGGTGATTGAGCATGTGTCACAGGAACATAAAACAAAAAAGAAATCACAGATTTGAGTATGATCCTCTTGTTCTACCTCACTCTGTCTCTCCCTTCCCTCCTCTATCATGTAATTCCCTACGTGTGATTGGGCCTGCTGTGAGAATGTCAGGCTGGAGTCTCACATTAGATGGAACACAGTCAGAAAACAGTGTTTGTTTACACTGAGTGGTTGGTGGTCTGGATGGGAAAGTTTTTGTTTTTTTCACTCTCCTCAACAGAAAAACAACCACCAGTTTGTTAGAGAGATAAATGATGTTCTTGCTAGCTCACTTACCAGTATGCTGTAGATCTTGCAGATTTTAACTGCAAAGAAATTATATTTTCACACCTGACTGACAGCCTAAGTGTAATGGAAATGTTGAGAGCATTTGTGGGTAATTCTTTTTTGTTTTAAAGTATAGATGGGTAGGTAGCTCACAGCAGCGGAGATGTGTGACAAACAGAAAAGGAATATTAAATACAATATATAAGAATAAAAAATACTAAAAGTACTATAATATAATTTTGTTTGACAGTGGATGCGATTGACACTTCACAGCTGCGAGGTGACACCAAAGGCACATGAGTTTAGATGGTAAAACTTGAGACTTTAGGTACACACTACGAACATATTGTGTGTCCACATATTTAGCATGTATTGATTCTCTCTACCGCACTCAACATGGGTCTATCCTGTTGTACATTTGCAGCTGTCAGACTAAAGCTCTGAACTAGTCTCTGACATGCATCTATGAATAGTTAGGGGATTTAGCTTTTAGCTGCTGCTGCCCCACTGCTGCCAAAATCCTAGCCAGCCTGCCACCATTTTTCTCGTCCCCATGACAGAAAGGCAGGCAGACTGGTACCTTGAGTTGTTCCACTGCTGCCCACGAAATGTTTTGGAAGTCAAAAATTCCTTCCTGTGATGAGAGCAAGAGCTGTTTTGGATCAGAGACGATGAGAGAAACAGTGGTGCAGGGTTTATGGAGAGAGAGATTTAGCAGATTTATGGTTCACTTGATGAAAGTTTAAATCAATCTGTTTGATTTCTCCAGTCACTAGGACAAGGCTTTGCTTTTGATTCGTTGCACATTACTTGAACTGTGTGTGAACGGGAGCTCTGAGAGTGTGACCTTGCCTCGTTTGATTGAGTTAGCTTCGTTAATTGTGCGGTTTCCTGGTGTGTGTTAATCTAACATGGCAGTCTTAATTGATCTCGTTAATGTGGGCGGCAGGAGGCGAAAGAATGTCAGGGAGCTCGGATGCCCCCTGGTTATTTTGACACGTAGACAGAAACACAAGAAGGTTAGGGAGAGGAGTAAGGGTGCCAGCGCCAATCTAACAAAACACAAGACTGAAGTGCAAAGAATCACTACGAGAGGCAGCAAGGCCGCCTGGGTGGATGACTTGTTAAGTCCCCCGTGACACCGAATCAAAATGCCACGACAACCAGCGAGTCAGCTATCCAGTCAGCTTCTGGCTAATAGGCCCTATTTTCACCTGGTATTAAAATCCCCATGTGTATCCAGGATGTCTCCAAATTGTTTTAATAGGGCTTGAAGCCAAATTTAAAATACAGGTACAAATATTAAAGACTGAAGAAGTACAAACTTCAGTTTTTACCCATTTTTTAAGGATTAACATAATTCTTGCTTGTGCAAGTGCTGACTGAATGATTTTCAGTCTTCATTTAATTTGATTATTGTGATAAATATTTGATCAACATCACTGGCACTATAACAACGATTTACACAATCATTACAATCTAATTACATAATTACAAACTTTCACAATAAGTAAGATTTTGCCCTGTTACGGTTTATAATTTTCACCATGGTACCCAGTATGTGGGTCAGTGTATTGTAATGGTGCTGTCTGTTTGTGGTAGTCAGTCTTGTGAACAAATAAAGAACAACACATAATACAAGTTTCACTTTGAGATCACATGTTTCCCCTATAGAATAATATAGATCTACATGTTAATGAGGAAAACGGATTCATTTTAGTGTTGTACCACTTCCCACTAGTATGTGCAAACTCTCACCTGCACATATAATGGACATATTTTGCTGTATAGGCTTTATAAAAAGTG
This sequence comes from Maccullochella peelii, assembly GCA_002120245.1. NCBI lineage: Eukaryota > Metazoa > Chordata > Actinopteri > Centrarchiformes > Percichthyidae > Maccullochella > Maccullochella peelii. The sequence goes on from LKNJ01001990.1 coordinate 53,668, forward strand.
CTTTTGTTTTCCTGTCTAATAAAATGATTTTATTATTGCTCATTCAAAAAAAGGCAGCTTGGTTTGGGACACTGTGGACGAAACACTCTAGGTAGCCTTAAATATTCTTTTTATTGGTGTTCATGGAAACAAAGTGTCAAAAATGAATCTACATGAGTATGGTGTCACTGGTACATTTAGGAAGCCTAACCAGAGTTAAGCCTTTACACAAAGCCATGGCAATAGTTTGCTTTCAAAAAATAATTTCTCTTTATTGGGTTTATTAAGTTAAAAATGAGAACCAAAATAAAGATACTGGATTGGACATTTAACTATGTTTTTCTAGTTTACCTCTTTGCCTCCAGCAATGGGTGCTTTTTAATCCTTATTATTTGTAAACCTTTTTTTACGTTTGAGTTAATTTTAAACTTGTTTGAAAAAGGCTTTTAGTGTAAATTTCAGAAAATAATATTCCCAATATAGTCAATGCAATCCCAGGAGGAATGGTGTTGTGCAAACACTTATTTTCATGATCTTCAAAGCTCACATGAAGGCCAGTGAACCCCCGGAAAGAAAAGATGAACTAATCTAAAACAAACAACCACAGTATTAGCAAAATACGTGCCTGCTCATGTGCACACATACACATGCCTGCCTTCTTACATACACATATTAAAGCCCCGCAACACACACACACACAAACATGCACTTACAGTGCCATGCATATATATGTATGTATTTGGCAGATGTCTAATTAGTATTTTTAGCCTTTAGTGAATGGGACTGATGACATCAGCAGAGAGACAGCTCCTCTGTACCATTTTCCTCTCCATTGTACCGGGGGATTTTTAATTGGCTGGGGAGGTTTGAGGCGACAGAGACTATATACAGCTAGTAATACACAAATGACAGACTGACAGATCTGCAGACAGACGGCCTTCACTCCAGTGAAAAAAACATGCAAATGTCCCACTGAAGTATGTAATGTCCTTTTCCCTTTGTGTGGAACTTCAATTTGTCCATCTCACGTAAATAAGACATTGCAGATGTTAGTGTTAGAGTTAGTGGCAGAATCCTAAATCCCTGCACTAGAATCTGAATAGGCAGACCAATCATATACCGTAGTAGTCTTGGTCATTTCTTTTTTTCCACCTTACTGACTACTGAATAAGCAAAGTATGGACTTTTTTTTATCTGCCTGCGTCGATAGCTTCTGCTGATTAATGCTAGCATTAGCTATTTCCATTTTCTCCACAAGCACCCAGTGTGTGTGCAGATGCATGTGTACGCCAGCATGTGCACACACACTCAAAAACATCACAGCAAATATGTGTGCACACATTTCTTTGGCTTAATTTTGTATGTTGAATACATGCCTCATATATGTGTGACACGTGGTTGCTGTTACGCATGCATTGTATCCTGTGTAAATTATGAGTAAATTGGTGTTAATTGTTCAGACTATGTTACCATATTATGTGCATTACAGTGTGCACTGGAAGTTATCCTAGAGCATCTGGCAAAATTGGAGTTCTTCCCACATACATGAGTTGAGTGGAGACTCTGGAATCATAAGCTAATTGCATGTGTGAATATAATTTTTGCATCATACCTTTTTTTTCAAAGATCTGTGTAAATTATTCACTCAGGTAACATTTCATATTATGGCACTGTCTGTTTTAAGTGCGGTGATAAGCCAAGCAACTGGTGGTGGAGTATCTTATGCAATTATCTTGCTCCTAGGCTACATGCCAGAACATGCAATTATCCAGCACCTTGGCGTACACCCATACCCAACACGCTCACCTCTATGTGACCTATATTTTCTTAGAAAACAGAAAATAAAGTGGAACTGCTTAAATGCCGGTATAACCAGTAAGTCCCATGAAAGGTTCCTTGGAGAAATGCCAAGGAAATACAGAGTGGCATTATCTCTGCTTTGTTCAGATTAATATCGCTGCCTGCTGTAGCTCTGCCAGTTCAGTTCAATATAATTTTATTTATATAGCGCCAAATCATAACAGAAGTTATCTCAGGGCACTTTTCATATAGAGCAGGTCTAGACTGTACTCTATAATATTATTTACAGAGACCCAACAATTCCCACCATGAGCAAGGACTTGGCAACAGTGCCATGTTGCAAGTTGAGAGGGACCGAGATAAAGAGTGTCAAATCCACAGCCATGATGAGGGATCCAGTTCTGCTGAAACAGGACACTCTGGCTGCCACCAGCACTCAATAGTTTGGTGCTGAACAACAGAGAACAGTGTTCAATTGATTGAGGTTATTATTTTCTGTTAAGAAATTTCATTGTAGAATTTGGTGGTATTTTTTAAAGGAAATGACTGCTGACTGTTTTGTCTGATGATCAGTGTTGAGTCGGCTAACCAGAAGTTCTATTTTGTGTGTTTGTTTCTCAGAGGTGCAAAGGATCAAGCTCCTAACACCATGGATATGGACACGCAGCCACAAGGACAGCAAGCAGCCGTGCCAGTCTTTCAACCCCAGGTAGACTCCACACACAGACACATACATGAACACAAGCCAAACTGCCAACTATGGTTGTGAAGTAGGATGACAAAGTGAGAGGATGCAAATTGTCAGCCGCCAGATATTTTGTCATACCGTTTATACTCAAGTAGCTATTGTCATTTTAGGCCATGCTATATGTAAATTCTTTATTACAGTCATGTCACTTTTTATGTGATCATATAGTGAGTGCTTTTATTAAGTTTAATAAGGATTGTGGCATTACAAATGGCTTCCCTGTAGATTCATTGACAGGGGGAAAGTATTTAATAATTTATGATGATATAACCCATTTCATCGATTCATTGCAAGCATAGTATCCTCCTTCACATTTTGAACTGTAAATATTCCGCATTACCCTTTTTTCCCTGTGTCAATCAAGTTGTGCTTTCAGTCCGAGCATCCTTCAGACTACTGTAGCCTGTGCGTGAGATAGACAGCAGTGGATGAATGTTGAGTTGTTTCTATTGATCAGAGCTCTGGAGGCTGGCAGAGTCTGGCCTCCCTGCATGCCTCTCTTGGTTCGATACAACTCAGGTTTTCTCTGTGCAGATCTGGTCATTGTTGGATTTTAATACCGCCCTCCAACATCAGGCCCATTGATTTCTTTCCAGAAGGATGTTTTTGCCTCCATAACTATCGAATAGACTTTAAACAAAGAGGATCATCCATATGCCCCAGAGTAGAAGTGGAATTTTTTTTTTAGAAAGTAACAACACTAAAAATAGGCCTGTACTCTTGTTGTTTTTCTTGCGTATGCAAGGGCACTGCAACATTAACACTGGAATTGCCAAGGGGGTTAATTTATTCTAAGATGTTTAATTGCAAAATTAAGGATAATTGGGTTGCACACAGAAGAAAGTCAGATAAAAGCTCTAATGATTAATTTCACTTATTCCCCCCCCCCC
>LKNJ01001990.1:57119-74488 GCA_002120245.1 Maccullochella peelii
CACACACACACACACACACACACACACACACACACACACACACACACACACACACACACACACACACAGCTACTAGATCTTCCACTGATCTCCCAACAGTTGATTATGTGTTATTGTTCAGGCTTAATGATTTCCCTCTCTGTTTTTCAATCTATTTCTAGCAGTTTACATCAGTGTTAATTCCAGGCCCACTTTTTGTGCTTGGGTTATTGGTAGCACAGTGAACTTTCTATGTTGCGTCATGTGTTTTCACTCTCACAGAGCACGTCTGAACTAATTTCACATGTAGTGGGAGACGGCGAGAGAGATAGTCAGTCAGTTAAGAGTATGTAGATGACTGTCTAACCAGCATCCAGATGGGTGTCTTTCAACAAGTCCTGTATCTGTTTCACACTTTCCCAAGGTTCAGTCTGCTTGGTAGCACAGGGGGGAAAAAACCCACCAGCCTCCTCCTGAAGAAATCTCAATTGCATATCTGATGAAGGATATTCTGTATCGCTTGCAATATAATTTCTCATAGTCCCGGAGGTATGATGCATATGCATTAGGTAAACGAGATGAGCTGGTAAGATGTGCATTTTTAATGGTGCATTTTCTCTTTGAGTGAGTGGGAGGGTTGGTGAGGGGGCCCGCTCAGTTCAGATTTTTATAGTCACTGCAGAGTTTGACAGACATGGATCTGTCTGTAAGCGCAGAGACAAGGCGGTGCTGCTGTGGAGCAGATTGAGAGGAGAAGAATGAGAAGCACCTTTGGGGTGAATCCTGCCGGTTTGGCTGGCTCACTGGCTGACTGGCTGAGGATGAATATTGCATGGTGCCGTGCTCAAGGGGGCAGGTGACTTGTGAGGGTGGGCGTGAGCCCCCCTGCCTGCCGGTTGCTGTCTCTGTCTCTCCTTGTATCCCTCCCTGTCTCTCTTGGAAACTACATCCACTGTAATCGGACTTATTTTGAAAAGTCGTGTCCACACTAGAGTTTTGTTTTCGTTTTCGTTTGTGGAGATCCCTGTCCATACTAAAATGCTTGAACAATAAGAAAACAAAACAAATAACAAAATCTAATCTTCTTCATCGTGCTTTGTTTGGCAATCATCAAAACTGTGCATGTCAGCCGACATCTGGATTGCAGTGGGAAAGACACAGTGCAGTTATTTAGCTTGGTTTTAGCTGGTTAAACCTCTGTTCTGGGTTCTAATGTATACAGTTAATGTGTATACAATTTTTAGTTTTTGTTTTCCAATAATTCCACAAGCAGAAAACAGTGTTTTGTTGTGGGTCATAAATGCTGTTAACGAGGCAAACAGTACTTTGACGGGTACTGCAAAATTAACATAAATACAGCTAATGACAATACCTGTATTGTCATTTCATCAGCTATATTAAGATTTAATAGGAGCGATCATGGGGCGCCCTGGTGCCCTAGGTTTAAGGCACCAACCATGACCCTTGTTGCGCTTCATTTCCTTTCATTTTTCTACTGTTGGCTAATTTAATTTTCCCCGTCCACACAAAAATACGTGGCCACAGTCTTCAGATTCATTCAGATTTTCTTAAAAGCTTTTTTTGGGTGTCTAAATGCTGGTTCAGTGTGGACAGATGGGTTTTTGAATTTAGCCAGCTTAGTGTGGATGCGCCCTGAGTTTCTCTCTCTCTCGCTCTCTCTCTCTCGCTCTCTCTCTCTCGCTCTCTCTCTCTCGCTCTCTCTCTCGCTCTGTCTCTGTCTCTCTCTCTCTATGTCTCTCTGTCTCTCTCTCTCTGTGTCTCTCTGTCTCTCTCTCTCTATGTCTCTCTCTCTCTCTCTCTCTCTGTGTTTCTGCTTCTCTCTCTGTCTCTTTCCATGGGAGACAGCACCTCTCTGCCGCCGCTGGCCTTTCTGTGGCAGCCGTTGGCACTGCTGGGCTGTCACATCACACCCTCTCCCCTCTGCTGCTTGTCTCCCCCCACCCCCCTCTCCCTGTCTTCCGCATTCCCTCTTCCACTCTCCATGTGTCTTGTCAGTTGTGTTTGGCAATGGTGTCATTATTGGGCAGCCCGTATCACACTTCCTCCGATGAGCTGTCTGTCTGCTCTGCCCCTCTCTCTCTCTCTCTCTCTCTTTCTTTCAATCCCCCAGCTAGTGAGTAGCCCATTGCAGTTGTATGTCACCTTTATACGCAAGACACACTGTCCCTCACAGACCTTACCCATAATACCCTGCACGGCTGCCACTTAATCTCCATCTCCCGCAGCTTGTCCCCATCACCAACCAGAATGACGTGAGTGAAAAGAGGAAGCGCACCACATGGTACAGCACAGAAGTGTGTAAGAAAGTCTGTATTATGAAGATCAGAATTTAGAAAGAGGTGGTAATAATCAATGTGCCAAACACTAATTGTTTCTTTGTCTCAGCCTTTTTTTAATAGTATAGGCCTGGAGTAAGTGATAATTTCTGACATTTAACATGTGACCCTGTATTGATAGTCATTTACTGTATATTAGCCAATGTTAGAGGATTCCTTTTATTGTGTTTGCCTTAACATTGATATAAGTTTGTGATGGATACATGTAAAAAAAAAAAAAAAAAAAAAGAACAAGTATTTAATTGATTTAAAGTAAATATGCAGCTTCGCTTTAAAGTCTTCCGAATTACTTTTCTTCTTCTTTTTTTATTTTTTATTATGGACACCCCTAGAAAGAATCAACATGTACCTTTGACAGTATTTGTGCCATGGTTTACCCATTCAGAGAAACAACAAGACCTGTTCTTCTGAAAGGTCCACTATGCAACCCTTCATCTTTTAGCTCTACCATCATATTTAACATTCACATGAACAATCAAGTTTAAATCCTTACAAGCAGTAGTCTGTATAACCCCCTCCTCCCAGTTTTGTTCAGACACTGACCCCTGCGTCATTCAGGGTCATTCCTCTGTGACTTCCCCTTATGTATGTGTGTGTGTGTGTGTGTGTGTGTGTGTGTGTGTGTGTGTGTGTGTGTGAGAGAGTGTGTGTGTTTGTCGAGGCCTTGTGTTTCAGCTGGGAGCTCCTGATTGTGTGACACCCGTGTGCGGCAGATGAGACGGCCTGTCAGTCAGCTTTGGCCTGGCTGCCCTTTGAAGACCAGGCCAGGGGGCGAAGAGGTGCCGCAAATGGCCTGTGAAGTTTACATACACTGCCCACTGCTAAACAGATTAGCTCTAATGAAGTGTCTAATGCTGGGGCCGCTGGCTGACATAATCCTGCCTGGCAGCCCGGCCCCTTGGCTGCCAAAAAAGCCGCCCTCCCTCCAGCTCTCTCTTCCGCCCTCGCACGGCCTCTGCTGCCACCCAGGGCGACTCCACATGGGGAGGTGCCCACTGTTAATCATGCCGGACAGTGTGCGATCTGACATGCAAATGTAGGTCATTGCATATGTAAATGTGTGATTACGGGGCTGGCATGCCAGGACACATTAGCAAGACTGTGCTCTCAGCAGGCGGTTGTCACAGCGCTTTAGAGGCTCATGCTAACATTTGTCAAGCTACCACGCAGCGAATGAAAGCAATGCCCTCTTGTCCTCTCTCTCGCTCTCTCTCTCTCTTTCGCTCTCTCTCTCGCTCTTGCTCTCGCTCTTGCTCTCTCTCTCTCTCTCTCTGAATCTATACCTTGAACTGTCCATCCTGCATCCTTGCACCAATGCTTCTGTTACCATTATGACAAGTCATTGCACAATATAGCCAAACTTTCAGTTTGACATACCTTGTAGATCCTTGTGTAGATTTACATTTTGCTTCTCTTCTGTGCAAGTTTATTTCATATGTAAAGTCCACAGTGGAACAATATGATACTATTGTTAAAGTATAGTAAGTGGTAGCTATTAGCAAAGCACTGTAGCAGTTTTGTTTTTTTAGAGCTGCCGTAATGTTGAACAATGGGTTGTGGAGCAGTGTGTCATGCTCTCTGTCAGAGTGACTCTGACAGCTTGGGATGATGGTGGTGTCATGCTGAAAAATGCACACACCTCAACGGTGTTAAGTGTTAATTGGACAGGGCATCTAATTGGCTCACGCCTCTTCCTTTGGCTGTCAACTTTAAACTTTAAAAAACAATGAAATGCCCCTCCCCCTTTATGAATTCTGTCATGCTTCCCTTCATTGTCTATGTGTGTGTCTTTGTATTTGTTAATATAGTTATGGGTCCATCCTTGCTGGACATTATTCAGTCTGTGGGTTCGTTTTTTCATACAATTAACTTAGTGACGCCGCTTGTCAACATTAAACATAGAAGGCTTTCGCTGTGTTAAATATCTTATGAGGCATGATCTTATGGTTGACCACTAATGCTGAAATAATTAGTTTATTCAAATGACATAAAAAAAAACATTTGCTGGTTCCAGTGGCTCAAATGTCAGCATTTGCTGCTTTTCTCTGTTTTATATAATTGTTAATTGAATATTTTAGGGTTTACGATTACAGAGTGGACAAAACAAGCAATTTGAAGATGTTATCATGGGCTCTTTGAAATTGTGATGGGCAATTTCACAATTTTCTGAAATTTTACAGACTGAATGTTTACTTGATTCATTTAAAAAATAATCAGATTGGTCAGTAGTGAAGTTAGTTGCAGCCCTACTAACCGCACAACTTTTTCTGTATTTTGGTTGGTTTTAATTGTTCATTTTTCACTGAATCGTCTTCCTTTGTAGTAAGGGAATCCTGTATAGCCTCCAGTCTGTGCTTATGGTAACTCCGTCAAACTAAGTGAAGCAGTTTGACAGAGTTACCATGAGTGTGATGACACTTCCATCTTGTGTATTTAGTGCTTAGGAGATTTATTTTTGACCTTCTCCGCCTCCTTGTCTTCTTTCCTCTGTCCTAAGTCGCTTGCCCCTGAGCCGCTCCCACCGCCACATTGGCAGAAGCGCTGGTGACATGTGGCATTCTGATATCTGTCACCTTCTGTTTGCTCCCGCCGACGCCTTGTACAAGTTTACCAAAAGGCTGGAAAGGTCAAGCAGCCTGCTCTGTGCTTTTTTTCACACATCATATCCAAGGGGCTCATTCTGGTTTATTTTTGAGTGTTATTTATTTTTTATTTTGGAAGGTGAGTATCTCAGTCTGCAAAGCCAGTTGTGTGGCGAGGAGAGGCAAGGAGTCCTGTAGTTTGTGGCCCAGTGCCAGACCTGGTGATATAACTTGGCAGACAAAGGAAGAAAGAGGACTCTAGATTCCTGTGAACTTAAAAACCAAGTCAGATGGAATGATAAGATGCCCACATTTATGTAATAGGATATGTTATCCATCCCCAAAGGGAAATTGTTTTTTCACCTCTACTTTAGGGAGGTCAGATTGCTGTTTTAGCTACAAAACGGCACCCATGAAGCCAAGGGTGAGGTATAATTACATTAAGTTTAATTAATTACATAGGAACAACATCATCAATCCACTTTTAAAAATATGATACAAATTGCAAGAAGTTAATGTCTGGTGCCAGCATGGCAACCACTTCCAAAAAATACTGCCAGACCCTGCATGATTATGTCCTGCTGCCTGTAAAACGTTAATCAGGTAACATGTTGACTTGCTCTTTGTGAGTTCACACTTGAATTGATTATTAAATTGATCCCAAACCTCTAGGTGCTCTTTGGGTAGCTATGTAAATAACAAAAAATAAGGACTCCTCCGTCTATAGGCTTTAGTGTAGCGATGTGGTGCTGCAGCTAAGCGTGTGCGCATTTCTCAAGACCTCTCACAGCGTGACACATCAGCCTAATGCCAGTCAAATCATCAGCAGCCTAGAGCAGCCTCTCAGCAAAACAAACTACAGAAGCTGGGGCCTCACCACAGTTTCACCCACATCCTTCAGCCCTCATCCTTTCTCTTTCAGTAATGTGGAGAGATAGTTGCACTTCAATGGTAAATACATGGTTACCACAAAATGTCTGTAAAACATTTGTTTTTATTTGTTTTTTCCCTTTTAATATGTGTGCGTGCATATGCTGTGTGAACAAGCGTGTGTGTGCACAAATGTTAATAGAGATGTTGTTGTTTTTTGTTCAGAAACCATTGCAACCAGATATGGGCCATAACTCCCTGGCAAACTTCCAGATTGAGAAGAAGATTGGACGTGGCCAGTTCAGTGAGGTTTACCGGGCAAGGTACCTGTTAGACAACACGTCAGTGGCCCTGAAGAAAGTCCAGGTAAGACGCGATAATGCGTATCACTGGATATCCAGTACATTCAGCCAAAATGAAATGTTGAACTATTCTTGTCTCAAACGGCCTTTTGTTGTCCTCATGAATAGTCCACCCCAGACAGGTTGTGAGGAACCACTACCACATTCACACAATTAAACATGCATGTGAACATCTGTACACATAAGGAGTCGGTCTAGACCTGCTCTTTATGACAAAGTGCCCTGAGATAACGTTGTTATGATATGGCGCTATATAAATAAAACTGAATTGAATTGAATTGAATTATTTTTATATTTTGTCGTGGTGAAGTGCAATATGACTGCTTAGGCTAATCTACCTCCACAATATGACTCTGTTCTCTGAGTACATGCACATACATGCAGTATTCACTGACTTACACACACGCACAACACCAAGAGGATATGATGCTCTGGTTGAGCATGTATACACATACACACACCTCACACACACACCTTACCTCACCTATGTGTGTGTTACTCAGATCACTTAGTCACTCCAACGCCACCCTCTAGATAACAGCAACCATGTTTTCTGTTTTTAGTGGTTTTTTCCCTATTTTCTCTACATCTCTCCATCTTACCATTTCTTCAATATGCCATAACACCCCTCTCTGTCCTCTCTCTTTCTCTCTCTCTCCCCTTTTGATCTCTTGATAGATATTCGACTTGATGGATGCCAAAGCTCGGCAAGATTGCATCAAAGAGATAGATCTCCTTAAGGTAAAGAACCAGAGAAGTGGGAGACGGCGCCATGCGCTGCGCTCTGTTCTCTTAAGGTGCCTCAGCTGAGACCTTCCACCACAGGAAAACAATTGATCTGCACCAGACGGCTTGGATTTATGTGCTGGTGTGTGGGCACATGCACGCGTGTGTGTGCTTCCTTGCATGGTTATGAATGCAGAGGGGTGTTTGAGTATTTGTGCACACAAGTGAGAATATGAATGACTATGTGTGTGTGACTGTACAGTACATGTGTATTACTGTCTCCTTATGTATCTGAGGTTGTGTGTGTGTGTGTGCAGGGGTGCACCAGTGTTACATCCCTCCAGGCTCACATTGACTCTTTTTTTTTTTTTAATGCCAAAGCCATTGTTTTTTATCTTTTGTAATGTTTAGAGCTGGGCAACAGTGCATCAGCATGAAAATTTAGCAGTCTCCCTCATGTGTCTCTTGATGTTTTACCTCCTCCCTTTCCTCATTCTCTATTTTTCCCCAGTGAAGTGGTTTCATTTATCAAACTACCATAAACATGTGTCAGCTGGGTTGCTCTCAAATACTAATGAACAAACTAATGACAGCTTCAATATCTCACCCTGTCTGCAAGATCCTAGATGTGTGTGAGCGCTGTGTGTGTTTGTGGTTTGATTGTATGCATTCATGCATTCCCGGTAGTGTTTCCCTCCATATGTGAAGGCTTTCTGCGCATGCGTGTGTGCACTGCAGGCAGTTTGTGCACATATACACACTCACACATACACATTAGGGAAAGGAAACAAAACCAATTAGTTTGTTTCAAACACATCAGTGAAACTCCCGGGGCTCTTTGGGCCAGTCAAAGACAACGATACTCGGATGCAGGCGAGGCCCTGTAGAGAGCTGTATTCTAAGTAGCAGATCATTGACTTGACGGCACGGGACAGCAGGCTTTGCCTGGATCTGTAGCTCTGACCTCCTAAGAGGGTTCAGGGTAGGGTTAAATGTCACACTCTGTCAGGTGACTATGTTTCTTATTTCCTTTATGCATCTCCCACACTTCTTATCTCTTCTGTCTATACCTTATTCATCCAGTTACTATGACGTTCAATCCATCCCTCCTCCTTTCCCTCTCCTTGCTCGTCTTCCTCCTGAGCTTTTTGTTCCCTGCTTTTCATCCTGTAAGCTGCTAGTGAACATGGAAGTTATGCCTGGCCCTGTGCTGCCCAGCCAGCCTCATAATAAAGGGCTGAGTGTGAGAGAGAGACAGTCCTTCTGCCTTATCTCCCACTAGACAGGCCAACAGGAGACTCAGCCAAATCAGAATAATGAGAGGCACACTGGCATGGACCGACTGGAATGACACACATACTCAGCGCGTGATCACACACACACACACACACACACACACACACACACACACACACACACACACACTCAGTCATGGCCTTTCAACAGTCAAACATTTGTTTGTTTGTCTGTCTGTGTTTGTGTCTGCTCATTCATCTGTATTTTCCTGTTCTGGCATGATGATTTCAACTTGAGAATCTCACTTCTCACTCAGTCCTTTTGTCTAAATTCTCGCTGATGGGAATGTTGGTTGCAGAAATAGCCTGCTCCCTGCCAATCTAGTTTCACCATTCTTGAAATCCTACAGCTGTGTATTCCTCTCGCTTGTGGTTACTATCAAGCCTGGTTTGTATTCTGAAGACTAATGATCTGCCCTAATCAGCACTGAAAAGCTGTAATAGTGTCTGTGTGTTTGCTTCTGTGTTTTGTGTCGTATGTGTTTCTGTAAAAATGTGTGTGTGTGTGTGTGTGTGTGTGCATGTGCATGTCTGGGTCCTGCAACTAATTAGATTATACCAGCAGTTTACTGACAAGACAGAAAACTGGCAGCAACCAGCTTCATTTAATCTGACATACGCACACACACTATAAATTCAGTTCTCTTTACAGTATGAGCAATATATTTCTTGTGCAAGTTTAGTACATATTATAAGTTTCTCTTCTAATGGACAAACAACTCAGAATTGCATATCTTCTCATTTTCTTATTCAGTGAATTGAAAAATATCAATATGTTGTGCAACACGACATTAATTTCTTCTGATAATGGACATTAGAAGCTGCTTTTAAATAAGCTTTCTCAGCTGAAGTACACTATAATGTAACAAAATAATCTTTTTTTGTTCTTATTATTCTTCTATTGTTCATATTCTTACTAGCTGCTTTCCTATGTCAGTGCAAGTCCCTTTATTAATACACTGTAACCTAATTTATTATCATGGTTAATTCTGTACCATCAGATTGCATTAGTCAGTATCTTGTTCTTCTTTGAAACACATCACCAGCTCACCAAATATATCACATAGTCTTGCATGATTAAGTAATTACACACGCTGGTGTGTAATTACATAATCATGCAAGACTCTATATGATATTTCCCAATGAGTGTTTGTTGTGTTGTAGTAGGCTCCCATCCATCATTTATATGAACATCTTCATATGAACATATCTCTTTATTTCTCTGTATCCTCTGCCTGAGGTTCAATTTGTGGAAGAGGAGTGGGTTGGGGCGGGCGTAAGGGGGGGGGGGACTTGTCATCACTCCCTGGCTGTGCTACAGTGTGGAGCCGTGCAGAACTGCCACTCTGAGCCAAAAATACATCTGGCAAGAGAGGACAAGGGAGGGAGAAGGAAAGATGGAGACATGAGGAAGGGAAAGAGAGAACGAATGAGAAAGGGGATTGTGGAGGGATGCAGAGACGGAGTGGAGAGTCTAGTGTTGCGTAGTGTACTGTACTGTGCTCTCCTTTCCCCTCTTCTTGGCATCATCCGGAGCATGAACATTTCTTTAATCACAGCAGAGAAAGCAGAGCGGAGCCGAGTGGAGGACGCGTGTCACACTGCTCCGTCTGCTCGCATCACCCACCCACCCACCCCCCTCGACATTGCCACGCCACACAGCTCCACGTCTCCAGCTCTCCACATATCACCATCTCTCCCTTTTCCCTCCCCCTTTCTCTAACTCGGCTCACCTTAACCCTCTCCTGCTCTTTTTTTCCTTCCTCACCTTTGTTCTCTTTCTCTACCTCTTCACCCCGCCCTGTCTCCATCATTCCTTTTGCTTGTCTGTGTCACTGTGTCATTTGTTTCTTTCCCTTCATTGCCCCCCCCCGCTCTGGATGGATAGAGACTTTGTTTACTACAGGGAATGCTGTTCCTGCCTTATTGACCAACCAACAGGAAGAAATCTCAGCCAGAGATGAGCCTGGGATGCTTGTTTTTCTGACTGCCAGCCATGTCAGCCTGTCAGGCGTGTGTGTGTGTGTGTGTGTGTGTGTGTGTGTATGTATGTGTGTGTGTGTGTGTGTGTGTGTGTCCCACACATGGGTTGATGTCATCACAGACAGAGGGGTTGTTGTGACATGTCACCCAGCTTTGTCACACTGGAGGACAAAACCGCCTCATTAGGTCCACACTTACCAAAGATGGATTCCAAATATGGATTCACTGTTTTGTTTTAATTGGTGGTGAAAGTACAGTGGATTGCACAACTCATGACATGAACCTGTTATTTATCAGCTGATAGGGGTGTTTTGATATAAATTCTGTAACAAGTTTACAAGAAGATGCTACTGTCTGTAGCTTCTACAAGGAATTATTTTTACTCTTGAATTAGGTAGTGTGACCATGGAAGCTCTTAATGTGACAACTCTGTCTTCTGTCACTTTTTCTTTCTTTTTCCATGACATGTCTTTTTTTTGTTGTTTTTTTTCTTGTCTCCCACAGCAATTGAACCACCCCAATGTGATAAAGTACCATGCGTCTTTTATTGAGGACAACGAGCTGAACATAGTCCTTGAGCTAGCGGATGCAGGGGACCTCTCACGTATGATCAAGGTAAGGAAGTCTCCACAACAGCAAACCCACTGGCTGACACTCTTGCCCAGACTGCTGGCAGTGCACTTGATTTGTTCATGTGGTCATGAAATACTTCAAGTAACACTCAACCACAAGAGCCTTAAAGGACACACACTCAAAAATGAAAATATACATTGTCTTGGTTTATTAGATAAACCAAAAATCCACTGTTTTATTATTATAAGGTGAAATTTGAGTGTATCTAATATCTGACAAAATAATAGTCAGTCCAATACCATATCACACATTTGGTGTCAAAAGGAATGCTAGTATGGAAGCAACAAACTGCTGATGTGGCCTTTTATAACTGAAGGAATGGTGGCAGGAAGTCTGTGGTTTGTGCTTGTTACGGGATTTTGACTATCTGGACACTGAGTCAATCTGAATCACCAATTCCATGCTGAAACCAAAAACCAGCTAATATAAGGCCTTTTGCAACCCCCTTTAATCCCAGTAGTCTGTGTCGACGTGCCTAGAATGTGAAAGGGAAGTTGTTAAGAATCAAGCAATAATTAATGGTCATAAAGTTCCAGCATGTGTTGTACATAGGGGGTATGTGAACAAATACTGAGCATATCTTATCTGGCTTTAATCTGATGTTTTCCTCATATCTTTTACATATTAAATCTTGAGGTGAGGTACTTTGTGGTAATATTTTAATGAAGGATTTTGGGAAACTTTGTTTCGTACATTGTTATTGTTTGCCTCAATACTGGCCTACTGGCCACATGTCATCCAAAGTCTGCCCAGCTTTTCACCTTGGCTAGATCTCCCTTATAAAAGAGATGTAATCATTTCAGTGGTTCTAACCAGTAAAATAAACACCAAGTCAAAATAGAAGCAAATGTATATCAGAAAAAAGTGTGGCTTTGCGCCACATGGATGTGTCAAGTTGACCATGTCTTAAACCAAGATCAACAAGGTTTTTTGTTGTTGTTGAAATTGAACAGGGTTGTTCAAAAGTGGTAGCGATTACAACCCAGGCTCACCCTGTTATTCATCTTTGAGTTAGACCAAACCCCCAGTTATTATAAAAACCTGCCAGTATAGCAAATTAGTGGTGTTCATGTAAAAAGCCTGGTCTTCTTCCATGCATAAGTGATGCCGCAGCGTTGTATCGGTGCAGCTCGACAAGCTGTTTGCAGTCAAACTCAGCAGCTCCACATCCGCACAGTTCAACACAGCAAATTAGGAGAGGCGAGGATTAGCAGTACAAGAGAGTGAACATGGCAGGCTCAGCACACACGCATACACCAGTGATATATATATCCAGTACACACACCTACACACACTGAATACATACATATGGCATACTGTGTAAGCAAAGAATGTGTGGACACAGCCATAGAAACACACACACACACTCGCACACAAATGTTCAGAGATGTACTTTATAAAAACGTATCATGGCAGCCTGAAGAGGTAAGATAACAAACGACTGAGCATCACTGCTATCATAGCTGGGCTTCCGAGGATGCTGGGAGCATTCAGACTATGTCATCTCCTTATGGCTGCTGACAACATACAGTCCTACACACAAGTACACGCCTCTCCTCTCTCTCTCCACCATTTGTCTTCTGCACCGTTCTAAAGGATTTGTTTTTCTAATGTAACAGTGGCAGTCCAGAGGTGCGTGCCATGGATTACCCCCCACCGCACCCCCACCCCCCTCGGGCCGTAATGTGAAGTAAACACATTTGTACAGAGTGCCATATGTAAAACAGATCCCCCCTGATGCATGAATTTAACATTTTTTATTCTTTTTGATTTCTCGTTCTCCACGCCGTACTCTCCTTTCTCTCTCCCGTCCTCATTCTCTATTACTGTCTCTCTGACCATCTCAGAATTCAAATGAAATCAAATGGTCCTTGATTTGCATGCACTTACAGAATATTGCATGTGCAGTGTTTGCTGTTAAAGGCATAAAGAACAGGGTGGTCATGGTGTTGGTGGGTGTCTATGAGCTCCCCCATTGACATCAAACAGTCCTCTGATATGGTAATGGGAGGGCAAGGGAAGAATGGCTCCTAACTAAGGCTTTGTTTGGATGTAGGCCAAGGTCTATCCCTCCATTTTCCATCTATCTTCTGCTATCCCTCGCTTTCTCTCACACCTTCTTTCATTTTCTGTATCTCTTACCATCACCTACAACCTTTCCTTTACTTCTTTCTGTTGTTCCACTATATGCTGTCTCCCTATCCATTTCTGTCTTTTCTGTCTCTCTTGCTCTCTCTTGCATTGTTTAGTAGGGCTATGGACCAGTAATTCTAACAGTCCTGTTCTTTCTCCTCCCTGACCCCTGACCTCACTAGAGACTACAGGTTATTCTATTTCTATAGCAGATAAACCTTCCTCCTAGATATATACAACCCTAATGTAGTGCCATAAATATTGAAGCCTCATTAAGAGAACACACTGAAGAGAGATAGGATAGGTTGGGACAGGAAAAGTAGAATGCAGATTCCACACAAGGACCCTGCGTATCTTCTGCAACACACAATTACACACACACACACACACACACACACACACACACACACACACACACACACACACTTTCTCAAAATGATACTTACCAGTAGTTGTCACAACAGTAGTTGTATCTCCATGCTTCTTGAAAATACATGCATACACACATGCATACAGATACACAGATATACGATGGACCAAATAATAGGAATACCTTAATAAAGTTCCCCTATTGAGACTGTTAAGAGGTTTTGATTCAGCTTTATTATCAGAGCATGCTCATGGCCACTGTTCATGTTCTTAGTTTTCCTATTTGTGACATATGGTGTCATCATTTGGCAGAGTTTGTGACTGATGCACCAGCAGATCAGACAGGTAGTCCTAATAGATTGTAAGCTGAGTCTGTTCCGATTGCATAAATATGAATGTTCAGGTGGTATGCAAAATGTAGGTACATACAGTACAAACATAAATTGTGTGTAAAGACAAATGTCCTAAAACACACAATAACTTCTTTACTTGAAAAGGTCTGATTTATCTAGTTAGTTCCCTGCTGATGTCCTGGAAATGTTCATTTATTGTACTGTTGCCCTTACTATATGTTTTTCAAGGTAAGAGTCTCTGCTAAATGCTTAAATTCTAGTTGTCATGTGCAGGACTCTCATTCAAGTCCAGGCATTTCTTTCTTGCAAATGGAACCATGAGGACACACCATAAAATCCTGCTGATAGCCAGACTTCTTATATCTTCTTAGTCTTACCAACTGCTGTTTGAGGAGGAGTTCCTATGCTCATTTGTTGATTATTGTCACTGTGGCTCAATAGGCCATTATACCTAAGTTGATATATGGACCACACTCTTGATGATCCAGAACGACTCACTCAGCCCTCCAAAATAAATAAATCACCTAAAAACAACTGGAACCACTGTGCCACTGAAAGCTCTACCTAACACAAAAGAGCTGTGTGCCAGATGGGAGAGTTTTGGAAGGTACCACACATTTCTTCTCTCTGTTCCTGAGAATGCATGTGCTTTCCATTGTAGACCATAGAGAAAATGAGACGGAGCTTGGTTAGGCAAGGGACAGACCAAGATGAGAGTGGTCTGGGTTCCATTAACAGTGGAGTCTGTTAGCTGGAGACTGAGGCTGGGGATGGATGCTGTATAAACACACACAGACATTAACACTTTGCTACCATCTTAAAATTGTATTCCGTGCCACACAAGACCCATGTCTATCAATATTTTATTTGTTCCCTCTTTCAGGTATGCTAATGTTGCTTTGATTTTCTGATTTGGTGTGTGTGTGTGTGTGCTTTTGTGGGTGCTTGTGTTTACTTTACAGCACTTTAAGAAGCAGAGGAGGCTTATCCCAGAGAGAACAGTGTGGAAGTACTTTGTCCAGCTCTGCAGTGCTCTTGAACATATGCACTCCCGGAGAGTCATGCACAGAGGTAGTGTTGATGTGCACAAACATATACAAACATACACCCACACACATTTTTGGCTTATTTGTTTGTTATAAGAATAAGATAATCTATAGAATCTCTTCAATCTGGACAAGTTTGTGCTTATAAATTGAGCCACTGTGAATGTTTGGAAAAAGTACTAATGGAAAGTACATACTAGTTGGAGAGACTTATACTCGCATATCTTTTGCACCTCCTATTAATGTTGTGACATATTAACAAAAAAAGCAGTAGCACACAACCAGTGGTTACTTTTGCAGAGCATGACGTTTGAGCAGACCACAGAGAGATATGATTAATTATGTGAATAATGTCTCAATGCATATGGCCAATTACAAACTCTGACTTTAGCCCTTGAAAACACATTCTCTTCACATTTAAAAACGTTCATATTGTCTAGCTTGTTTTCCTTTGCGCCATTTATTTCATTATGGTGTGAAAATGAACTTACAGAGACTTTAAATTACTTTGAAAATGCAGGACCATATTGCAGACACCAACCCTGGACTAAGTTTTGTATTAACTGATAATAATTTCTATCACGATGTCAGAGTAGTGCACAGATCCAAGAGTAGGTGAATCCTTGATACGGAGTGGCACATTGTCCTATCCCACCATCAAAAAGTATGCATGTTTGATAATGTATGAAACATTGACCCCTCTCTTGAAAGGGATGAGAATCTTCCTGCAACTTGTCTGAGACTTGTCCCATTGACTAGTGCACACTTGGCCTTAACAAAGACTCAAAAGATGACAAAGATAACAAAGATGAAATAAGATGTGGTCTTGAATGTAACAAAAAAGGGGAGAGTTACCAAAACAGTCTTTGCTTGCAACTGCATTACCATTAAACAGTAGCAAAATTCAAAAATGAAGGTTGAGTTGTTGTAATGTGATGGATTATCTGTCTCAAACAAGTGTCAAGTCTCTGCAAATTAATTTTTAATAGTATACTAAATTGAACAAACCAATGGATGTCTGGAAGGTGGGAAAATAACCTTATAAAGTTACTGTATACGACTGCTTTCCTGTACACTTCGTAGTTAACAGAATAAAACATACAATACTTCTAGTATGGTCCTCTTAAGTCCTTAAAATAAAAATGGATAAAAAATGGAACATAAAGTCAGTGAATTTTCTTCAGTGTGAATGACCTGGTTGCATATGACAGAAGGCTTAAGTGTAGCTGTTAAACAACACATAGACCAGAGAACACACATGCTTTCAGTAGGGGCCAGTCAAATCAAGTCCTGAATTCATGTGCATATGCTGCTGCACTCATACACACACGCGCGCGCACACGCGCGCACTCTCTAAACTACAGGTGGTGTACTTCCGTTGGACTGACTCTGATTAGGGCACAGGGACACTAATGAACCCTGAGCTCTGGGATTTAATGATCACTTAGCAGAGACTGCCTATTCAAAAGCCGCTTACAATTATATTGGAGCAGTAAATTTCAAAGGCTGATGTGGGTCACATTAACATTACTTTAGAAAAAGCAACAGAAATGGTTTGCTGACACCCACATTAACTGAAATGAATATTTTCGTACAGTCATGTTTTCTGAGCGAAGACCAAAAAAACGAACCCAAATTAATCTCCATCTCAGTGGACATGCACTTTTTTAAATGTATGATCATATCTCCAGACCATAGGCATTATTGCCCCTCAAATTTCCTGCCACTTATGTAATATTTACAATAGGCATTTAAACCATTTTGATCTTTGTATGCAACCAACCACTATATCTCCTCATCTCCTCTCCTCAACTCACTTTTCTCCACACGTCCTCTCCAGATATCAAGCCAGCCAATGTATTCATCACAGCTACAGGAGTAGTGAAACTAGGAGACTTGGGACTGGGACGATTCTTCAGCTCCAAAACAACTGCCGCTCACTCGCTAGGTAATTTACTACATGCTATACATATGTGGATATACACACTTAAACACACACTCTTCGCTTATGAACACACAAATGCACATGCAGACGCGGCCCCCAGTAATCACCCAGTGTTGGATGTGTTTCATTATGCATGTAGTCATGCTGCCTGGCCACGGCTGTGCCCAGCCTCTTCATAGGCCACTTAGCCACTTCCTGTTGCCTTGACCTTTAAACCTAACACAGATGAAGACTGGGCAGAGGCCTTTGACACACAGCTCTGATTGTGACTGTGTGCCATAAAACAAGCCAGCCAACTTTACATTGGGGGTTACTGTTGGCATTGATGGGTGTGTTTGTCACTAGTAGGAAATAAAATCATATAACATAATTTTTTTTGTTCAAATAAGTGAGAATTGTATCCTCAGAATTACCACAAGAATTAAGACGTGTCCATTTGGCTTAGTTTAAGACTTAACACAAAAAGTAAGTGTGCTAAACCTGAGACTGTACAAACTGACAGAGAGAATGGTACCACATGTTTAAATGCATTCTGTAACACATAAGGTGTTTAATGACTATGAGTCTTGTACTGTAAATCTTTAGGATAAGCCCGTAACCTTAAGAAGAGAGTGAAACAACATTTACGTGATTATTGATTTCCACGGGAATAGACATTTGTTTCACTTCAAGCTTTGCCCTGTCAGTGAAATCCTGTAGCTTGCCTCACTTTACAGGATATATATATATATATATA
>LKNJ01001991.1:0-73653 GCA_002120245.1 Maccullochella peelii
TAGAGATATATAGACACACACACACACACACACACACACGTATATAATGATTATCGGCTCTAACAGGGTTTGTAATATTGAAAAATTTAAAATTTAGAGGTAGTTGCACTACTGGAAGTCCGGCTTATGCAACTAATAATCAGATGGAAATGTAAGCCATGCCATGTGAAGAATGTATTTAGAACAACAGTACCACGTTGGAAAACTAAAGTACCTTGTCAGCATATTTACCACTTGTGGTTGAGTGTTCCCTCATGGAACTGATATTGGCTTTTGAGAGTAGAGCACAGTAGACAGTGTGTGTATGGCAGGAAAATACACACATAGGCACAAATACGTGTTTTATTTTCAGTATGATTTTCTATTTTCCTGCCGTACGATCTTCCATCTTCTCCCTGCCTGTGACCCCGTGACCTCTTCCATGACCCCTGAAGAGGTCGTCCCTCTGCTCTTCCTGTGAACACTGCCACTGTCACACAGGGTCGCTGCCTTTCATTGTCTCTACTAGAACACCGGAGATTACTTCGCACCAGGTGGCCTGCCCTGTAGTCACACAAAATCACACAGTCACCATACACACATGCATGATTTATGCTGAGTGCAATAGAAACTGCCGCACAGCTGTGTGTCCAAATCTTGCTATGTGCTGGTTTATCATTTTTTCTGGACAGCAGTTCTGTCACAGAGGATAAGAGTTGTGGTAGACCTGTGATTCATACTGTATCATATGATAGCTACCTACGCAATCATCATTTATGTAGTCATCCTTTTTTGTTTTTCTCCTGATGTTGTATCATCTCTTTCACTTTGGTCTGTGTGTATATGCTTGTGCATTTACCACAATTTCTACACGATTACTTGTGTTACATCTCTGAAGTTGTACTTTTTAATATGTTTGAAACACAGCTACAGCTATAACACAGAAATGGAGCCTCATACTATAACATAGACAGCACTCACAGGTCATCATTTCAAAAATGATTAATGCTTTACATGCTAGCCAGGGAAAGCGCTGTTAGACATATCATTTTCCCTGAGCAAATTTGCAATTCACTTCAATGTCATAAGCCCATGTTTGTAACACTTAACATTTTCACAATGCAAGGGTATCATGAAAGGAAACTTTCACCTATCCTGCATGGGTTCAGCCAAAGTTAAGATACTGTACTTAATATTATGCAGAAAATACAAAGTTGGCTTCTTATGCTAATGAGATAAAAAAGCAGTTAAATTGAACAGAATTGAAATAGAAAGGCATGGCAAAGATTTAAGGTTAAACCAATTAAGTTGTCTAGCAACACAATGCCTGGACTGACACAGACTTTGAAAAGACACTCAGTCTCTTTTAATGTGTGTGAGTGCGCGGATATGTGTATGTGCATGTGTGTGCGCTGCCCAGGAGGTTAATTTATAGAGCATGGAGTGGGGGTCGGGCAGCACTCCCTCAGAAAAGCTTCTAGTGAGTTCTATTAGCATTAGCTTTGGCCCTAGCCTATCTGAGAAGGGGATGAACAGAGGGGCAAGCCATACAGGCCTCCATTCAATTAGCATCTCATTATGTTGCCATGGCAGCCGTGTGAAGGTTTCCCATTGCACCAAGAGAGGGCTTATGTCTGAACAAACATATGAACACATATGCATGCATGCATGCATGCATGTACGCGCACACACACACACACACACACACAGATGTGGCAACTGGAGAGGAAAGTGACCTGTTCATCTTGTTTTGATCCTGTCACACACTTTCACATTGCTTCTCTGGCAGCCACCTGTCTCTCTGCATGGCTCAGCAGCTGTATGCCCATGTGCACTGGGCTCCAATCGTGAAGGGTGTGTGGATGTGTGAAAGTATGCAAGTAAGAGACAGTAAAAGAGTGGGACAGTTATGCCTTTAGTGAGATTTACAGTACTTAATAGCTCTCTGAGGGTCTTAACTGGACAAATCTGTCCTTCTTATCTCTTCCTTTTCCCCCTATGATTTATTCCCTTTTAATTGAAAGAATGGAAAAGCTTACAGTGTGCGGCCAGCACCAGTCTCTGTCACTCACACACACGTAAATACACCTGTAGGGCGTTCTCCACGGACATAATCTGTCCTGAAGCTTCACTCCCTCTTTACCTTCTTACTCGGGCCACTTAGCCCAATCTGAAAACAAAGTCTCTCCTTCTGTGAAGTTTTAAGCAGCTGCTTTGAGCACGAACTGTTGAAGCTCACCCCCACCCTCCCCTTTTTTCTATTAAAAAAAGATACAAATAGATTGCCATTGATGTGGTTTCTCGTCTCCTCCAGAACAAGGGAGAGTCAGCCACGGCCTAGCATGCCGCTGAACTTGCTAGAAAATTGGGTGAGGCGGCGCATACATGACTTTTTGATTGGAAGCTGAGTTCAGTTCATGTGTCACAAGGAGCGTTCGAGTTGTTATTTTCTCCCCGTTAGGCCTGATTATTTAGGAAGGTTTACAGACATGTCAGGACTCACTTATTTTCCATGTCTCCCTCTCTTATGCTCTCTCCCTCTTCTCCCACTCTTCGTTCTGTCTTCCTCGTGACTGTCTATCCTGTGGAGGGAAGTGGAAACACAAACAGGCTGAGTCTGCCCTGTGGTTTCTCCTCCTCCCCTCTCTCTCTTCTTCTGTTCCTTGATTCCATACTTTCCGTCTTCACTTTCATGCGGTTGCCCTCTCCTTTTCTTGTTGAAGGTCAATCTTGTTGACCTTCCTTCTTTCTTTACTGCTTCTTAAACACTTTGTATTATCACCATCTTCATCTCACCCTCTTGTTTTTGCAAGAGGGATGTCATTGTCTACTTACTCTCCTCTCCTCCCTCTTAAGCCTCAGGAACCTAGTTTGCTGTCACTTAAGCAGCACCACTGACCCCAAGTGGTGAACAGACAGAACTGCAGCCTTCCTTGCCAAAAATCAACATAAACACAAAGTGTTTTGAAGCACCATGGTTGCTGGAGACTAGTGACTTTTATGATAAGGTGTGGAGTAGGAGGGTATTTCCTTATGTTGATTCCTTCTTTCTGTACCCTTCCCCCCCTAGAATGCCCCTGCACAAATCCAGCTCTGAAGATGGATCTGGAGGTAAATTGAAATGTATTTTCATGTTTGTCTTCTACTGTCTTAATATGTTTCCTAAGATTAAGCTTAACATTTATTGGTCCCTGGGGTCAGATTGAAACATAGGAATAGCCAGACAGACATGTTTGTGTAAGAGTCATACTTCATTGTTGCAAGAAATGGAGGAATGGTCTATACCCATGCAAATATGTCCAAAATTGCATTTGCCTATACTGAATAGAGTTAGTTGAGCTTGCTACTTATTTAAATCTTGTGCCTGCTTTTCTGTGCCCAGAAACCATACACTATAGTTGGAATCTTGGTGTGTAGTTGTGTATCAGGTGAATGCTTTCCCCTATGTGACTGAACCTGCCCTCCCTTTAGGTAAATGGGACAATAAGAAGAAGAACAAATCTTTTTGGCAGAACTTCCGCAAGTCTCAGCACAAACCAGTCATGAGACAGACATCCAAAGGTTTGTGTGGCTTTATTTTTCAGATCTGCTAAACAGAATAGATGTTGCTCCATATTTGACCTTTTGTTCTTTTTTTCCCTTTGCACCATTCAGGAGAAGACATAGGCTACGTGGCCAGTGAGATCACCATGAGCGATGAAGAGCGAATTCAACTAATGATGATGGTGAAGGAGAAGATGATCACCGTTGAAGAAGCTCTAGCTCGGGTAGGAAGCTCCACTGACTTCCTGCCTCACCTGCTGCACTGTCCTCCCCCACCTTCACTCGACCCCTTCCCCTTAGGACTGCCGGTCTGTAGCATCCCTTCAACCCCCAGATCCCCAGACTATTAGTTTCCAGCTTCCTCTCCCTTCTGCTCCATATTCCCACCATAGCTCTGCCTTACTAAAATGACTCACTCTTACTAACCAGTACAAGGCCCCACATTTTAACCCTGCATTGTCTATACACACACACACACACACACACACACACACACACACACACACACACACACACACACACACACACAAACAAACTTGATTGGTGTCTCCAGAGGTTCAGGAGTCTGGGGATTTTAGGGTGTGAGCTCTTGGAGTGTGTGTGAGTGTGTTGTTCAGTTCATAATTGCGGATTGATGGTCATAGTGACTCAATAGCCCCATCTGTTGGGGGGGGGGGATACTCTGGTGCATTGTGGTATTTCTCTCTAGGTGGACATGGTGGATAATTACTTGGCTTTCCTTTACATATCCTTACATTTCTTTTTGATCAGTTTCTGGTGATTGTTCTTTCTTTTTGTATTTTCCTTTTTCTTCTTCTTTCTTCGTCCTACCTCCTTCCTTCCTGTCAGTCACCTTCTGTAATGCATTGCTTGTGGGTAGCATGACTGTCCAGAAGCATTTGAGCACTGGATTGCTCTCTACAGAGCAGATGTTAATCTTCTTACCCTTTTTTTTTTTTCCAGAAATTACATTTTCTTTTGGCCAGTAGCTTGAACCCAAGCTTCTCGCTCTAGTGATTGACACTCTGTTAAACCAATCAATGATCAGCCTTTGTGGATAGTTTGACTTCTTGTTGTGCTTGTGTGTCTTCTGTGTGAAATCTGCGTGGTCCTTTTTTATTTATGGTGTAAGATTTATGTCTGCTCAGAAAGGCAGACATATATCTTCATGATAAAAAGTCATAGCACGCACATAAAAGAAGGCAATTCACAGGATTATAGCAACATTTTCAAATAAATTAATGCTTTGCATAAAATATAACAGACTTTAATTAGTGGTTGTTTGCACAAAGATCACCAAACACAGGTTACAGTACACACCTTTTATTTACCACTACTGGTTGAGTCCTTCTGTCTGTGTGCCTGTCTGTGAATGCACTCGATTGACGTCTATCGACCGTCTGTTAGTATATGGAGAGATGTAGCATGCTCGGTGAGAGTGGCTGGCCCCATCCTGTTCCTCTGCCTCTCTAAACTCTTCTTCTCCACGTAGCTGAAGGAGTATGAGCGCAGCAGACAGTCCAGCAGTACTGACACTGCAGAGTGGACTGACGGATCAGCAACCAATCTAAACCAGTCCTCAAACTGCAACGTAAGTACACCCCACCCCATTACCCCCGACACCCCAAAACCCTGACCCCTTTACTCAACCTCTTTACTCTAACACTCTCACCTCGACCACTCTCACCTTTAAGTTGATTTTTCAGCCAACGAGGTTGGACGACCGTTTCGTTTCGTCATACGTGTGCATGGATGTGTGTGTTTATTCAGATGTAAATTTTTTGTAAACTCAACTACTTTTCCTAGCTTGGTGTCTAGACTTAAGATACAATCTGCCTATAGACTTCCCTTTAAATCAGTTTGAAATAATTAACATTTTTGACAGTTTTATATGCCATTGCATAAACCACCTTCACTCAACTGTTATCTTGCCTTCCTCTCCATTTATCTCCCCTTCTTTCTCTGCCCTTCATTCATGGCCAATCTACAATATAGCTGCCTTTGCACATACATTCTCTCCACCATGTCATGTGCATCTGAATACTATGGGTGTTACCTCTGTGAATCTTGGCCCATTGCTTACCTCAGTTTTCTGAGGCTGCGCCTGTATGCGAGTCGTCTTCCATATTTTTTTTTTTTTCATCAGGTTAATCCTGTCATGGGCATCTCATTTGAAATATGTCCTCAACAAGTCAAAATTGGCTGCTGTAGTGACAAAGAAATGGCCTTATGGAAATTTAGGTCAGGTCTGTTTCCATCAATCAGTTGTAATTGTAACTTGCGGAAAGCCAAGTGTAGAGTCACACAAAATCTACCCACAACCCCTTGCGGTATAAGCTTTTGTTGGCCGTGATTTTGTCAGCTGTGATCCACAGAGAGAAGGCCTCGAAACCTCGAGACCTTTGAGGATTCTCTGTGTTGTGAAGTGTTGTGGAGCTGGAGCTCAGACAATCAGGTTCTGTTGGATGCAGTTTGTTGTTTGCTGACAATCAGTCAGTTCTTTCTGTTTGCATATGTTGTGTTTTTCCTTTTTTAAATGTAGGTCAGCTCTGATGCAGATTCAGGACTCAAGATGGCTTTTCATTAGTTTTGTACTGTATGGCATCATATGGGAATGGGAGCTTGCAGTCATACAGTCTCACACACTGACCCACTTTTATTTTTTATTTTTTAATTTTTTATACAGAACATGAGTTTATCCAAACACAAAAATTCCAAGTACTCAAATAAATAAATAAATATTCCCTTTCACAAGTGTATTATTTCTATTTTGAAACTCTTCACTAAAAACAGTGTCTTGCATTTACTCACATCAACTTTATGCACATATGCAACTGATGTTCTTTTTGTTTTTTGTTGGAAAGCTGACCCTACAGCCTTCAGTCAGCTTAAGATTTAGATCCTGGCTGGGGTTTCATTTCCATAATCACAATTTCTTTTAAGTGGATGAATATGTTTTAGTGACAGATGTGCTTGACTTTTACACATTAATAGCTGCCTTGTGACTCTTCAACGTCAGTCATTTATGATTTGCAGTCATAAACTCAGATCTGTCTGTTTCTTACTGCAACTGAGTCAGTGAAACCATGAATAAGGACTCGTACAAAATAGTTTTCTCACATCGTCAAGGGTCCCTATTAAATCCTTCTTCTGCGTAATGATTGATGATTTTCTTTCCGTATGAAAAATAGGTTAGCTCAAGTTCTGTCTGCTGTTTGATGTGGGTGTGTGAATTGTGCATGAGTTTGCCGATCATTTTATCAGTCTGTCAACCCTCACGTTACCCCTCTGCTGCCAGCTGCTCACTTCCTGTGGAAAGAAGATTGATCAATTTGGGGTGGGGGGTTACAGACAGGGGAAAGGATGGAAGAGTTACTGAAGGAGTATTGTTTAGAGGAACACTCAACTTGGCTCTGGAGGCTGTGAACAAATGCAAGAGCTCAAGGCAGAGAGGAAACAAGGGAGAAAAAAAGAGAGAAGATGAAGACTTTGCACTTACCCCCAGGCCCTGAGAAGGGGGGAGTTCTGTGTCTCCCCTTGCCCTGAGTTCCAAAATTGGCTATTTGAGGAAATACTGCTACTCTGCTGGGGCCTGTGTTGGTGTCATGCACTGCCCCCTTTCCCCTCTAATGAATGGAATTCGGTCATTTTCAAATTCAAATAGTTAACAGTTTTGCGTGTCTATGTGCTTCTGTATTCTAAATACAGACATGTGAATATACAGTACATGCTTGTAGCTGACATGTATGCAGTATACAGTCTTTGGCTCCTCTGTGCCTTTCTCTGATGCTGTCTTTCTTCGGTCTGTCTTCCCCCGGCGATCGGAGGCCACATTCCAGGGCTGGCCATTAGCGATGTGGGGGCCAAGGCAGGGTCAGAGGCACTGAAATGCTAGGATTGTTCTCCATGCACAACACCCCTTTTCTCTGCTAGATGTGCGGCACGGCACTTCCAAACAGTCCCTCATTCCTCAGAGCTGAATTCACTAACAGGCTGCATCTGTATCTGCCAGCATGTGCACAAGAGCACAGATATTATTTTGGATCGTGCATGCTTAAGAATGTGGCCGGCGCACTATGGATTTGCGGTACCCACTCTTGCTAACTTGTTGGACGTTAACACAGAAAGCAGCACTCTGCTGTTTTAAATGGGGTGGTAAGTTTCAAGGCACGTTGGTGCTCTTAACTGTTTGAATTAGATTGTTTCTTCTATGATTGTCCTGTTGTGTTTTTATGGTGCAGGATCACAAAGATTTTTGTGTGCACCATGGGGATGTTGGTTTGTAGTTTTCTAAGTTTAACTGCATCTTCAAAGTTATGGGAACGAACCTCAAAGTAATTTGTGAAGTGAAATGGCAATTGTGGCGGGGGAATTGTTGCTTTGACCTTGTTTTTGATGGTGGCCTTTCAGCTCTGCTTGATTCATGGCCCCCTATGTTTGGCTTTCTTTCTGTGTGTGTGTGTGTGTGTGTGTGTGTGTGTGTGTGTGTGTCTTTTCCCCTGTTTATCTGGCCATTTGCATGGATGGTGTTCCTCAGGACTGGGTTTGAACTTATATATCATTGTCACCTCTTGACCACCTCCTTTCCTTTTCTCCATCTTTCACACTAGGAGAAAAACAAATCATGTGGGTTAATTTTAAAATTACTAAGGCAGTTCTTTACACTTCTCAATAATAGTTATTAAGAGGAACCAAGATACAGGAGTGGACACCAATCCAACCTTTGGTGGTCTCACTCATCTCACAGTATTTCTACTGCCTGTCTGACACAGGCTTGTTATTACATTACATTCTGTGAAGCTAATACACTCAAGCATTGCCTAGAGCAAATGGAAAGTTGAAGGAGTCACCACTGTAGCCAGAATTTTGTGGTTCAGTGGATTCGGGGATTGTCAGCGAGAATTGGACTGAAGGACAGTAGGCTTTTCAGAGCTTATTTCTGCAGTTTGTCAGAGGCCAAATGAATGGCTTATACCTTTGCTCTGCTCTGCTGGGCTGATGTGACAGAAGACCTAAAAGTTGATCACACTTCTCTTTAAAGTGGTGAAGTTTGATAGAATGGACCTGTGTGATGCTACACTGATGAATTTGTTGTTTCATTTTCCAACTTGGCAATCATTCGTAAGCTTTTACTTGCATGCCTGCAGGAATCAAAAGATCATGATGTTGCTAAAGTGGTTTGGTGCCATCAAGTATTTGCGGACAATATCAGATTTGTTTGATCCAACCAAGCCGCAGATGTTAACATCATCCCTAATATATGTCAGCAGCCTCTGAGCCAGGCCTGTGGTCTGAACTCAACAACAGCGAGAAAGCGGTTTCCTCCTGGTTAGCTATAGCTGGAGGAGAAGACTGCATTCTATCAGACAGAGAGCTGAGCCCTGCATGCATGTTTGTCCCTTTGCAAGTGATGCAGTCAACCTCGGCTGTGAGACTGGCAGTGTGTGACCAGAGAGTTGGTGTTACTGTGGAAACCAGTGGCAAATAGAAACAAATTAAGTTGTTTGAGCTCCATGATAATGATGGTAGTTCCTGCCAGACAATCTGTAGGCCAAAGCCCAGCTCATCACCATCATCACATGGAGGCCATAGCGAGACTATGCACACATGTGCATACATATACAGCTTGGGGAGTGTTTGTGTGTGCTCTGATTGGGAGTAGGGTCTGGATGTGTGTGTGTGTGTGTGTGTGATGAAACTGTTGACTTCATTAATCAGCCTCTTTTCCACTCCGCTACACTGAGCAGAGAGTTTAAATGCAGTGGCCAACAGTAGAGAGAAAATACTTCTGACAACCGTAACATATGACCAGTGTCCTTCCATTTCCTCTGGAGTTAACAGCCTCTGAAGGCAACATAACGCCAAATAGACCATGTATTGTAATTCATTGTCATTCATTTGTACCCATTTCTTCAAATGACTGTTTCATCTGGTTCATTATTTCAGTTTCTTCTGCGTTTACTATGAATATGAGCCACCATCCCTCCAATCCTCCATTTCTCACCTCACTAACTTTGACTCCATTCTAAACGATGCTCCCATCTGTCGCATTATAACAGCGTCTTCAAAATCTCAAAATATATTTGTCAAAGTTTGTTTGATTTTTTTTTTTTTAATATTACTATTTTATATTGAATAACTTAAAAACAAAACCATACATTTCTTTTACACTTGCATTGATGAAATGTTACGCTGAAGAAGGTCCTCCTATGTTTCTTTAAAGGTTTATTTAATTGAAAAGTGTTCGACTGTCTGTCTCTTTTATTGTATCATCCCTCCCTCTTTCTCTCACTCCCACCAGTCTCGTGAACAGTCAGACGATGAGCAATCAGAGGACTCTGTGAAATTCAAACGGCTTCACAAGCTGGTTAACTCTACACGCCGGGTCAGGAAAAAACTCATCAAGGTGGAGGAGGGCAAGAAACATGGCTCTGAAGGTTTGTAACAGTACAGTTCAACATAATTCAAATCTGTCAACAGTTGTTTATAATAGCCAATTAATGTTCATGTTTTGTATTGTCCAGGCTACATTAAGGTCTCTGTTTGAGGCATCATACTTCTACTGTATAGAAGTGTCAAATTTGCTTGAAAATAGTTTGTTGAAAATCTGTATTGAGCACTAAATTGAACTCTTTGTCCTTACTGAAATTAAGTTAAAGTTCAGTCATAGTAAACGTTAGTTATAGTTATTGGAAATGAATGACTCGTGTTAAAAAGTAAGATTTCTTATTTATTTTTTAGCCTAGGTTTCTCATCTGTCATGGGTTCTGCCTAATACTCAGACTTTAAGAATGTGTTTTGAAATGTTTGCAGGCTAGCTGTGGTTTGGAAAACCACAGATGGGTCATGGGACTATACAGAATCTGATCCTCCTCAGTAACTAATGTTTCTGTTGTCTTCTTTAGATTTCCTGAATCTGGAGGCACCTCCCACATGTGAGGACAACACAGCTCTGTATACAGGGGTCCTTAAGAAGCCCCCTTTGCCCCAAGAGATCTCCCTGCCCTCTCTCACCCAGGATCAACTCTCTCTGGATGGAGACACAGACAGTCTGACCAACTCCCCTTCCTCCAGCAGCCTGGACACCTGGTCCGGACACAAGCTGGTCAAAACCTTCAGTAAGTCTTCCAGTACCCACGGCCTCATCCGGCCCCCCAAGCGAACCCCAGTTGGCTCTGGGGGCTCCATCTCCGGTGTGGGAGGTAGTGGCTCATCCTTCTCAGAGCTGGATGGCTGTGGATTGGACGACGAAGGAAAGTTATCGCGCTCCACGACCGACAGCGAGATGCGGAAGGCCCTGAGCTCCATCTCACATGGGGTAAGTAACAACGAGGCTCTCTACGCCTACTATGGCCTCACCAAACCTCGCCCCAAACCCCCTGCCCAGTCCCGTCTCCTGATATCCCTGGAAGATGGTCCACAAGGCAGCCCCAAACACCAACCAGCCAACCGGCACCATGGCAGCTGGACGCACCGGAAACCTGACCCCAACTATGCTTACTCCACTAAGCACCTACTGTATCAACGCTCGCGCAATGCCAAGACCCCTGTCTCCCCTCTGTCTGTCACCCCCTCCTCCCCTGCCCGCTGTGATGTAGCCAAAACAAAAGGTTTTGGAAGTGGGGGAGGGGGCTGGGTGTTCCCCTCTCGCAGGCTGCGTGGTCGAACAGCAGTCAGTGAGCTGAACATCACCTATGTGGTAGAACGGAGCCTGTACGGTCACCTCAACTGGGCCCAGCTGGTCCGCCCAGTTACCCTCAGCCGCGCTGAGCGCCGCTGTCTATTGGAGGAGGACCGCGAGGCAGACAGGAAGTGGGCGGCCAGTGTGGACCGCTGCACCAAGCGTGTGCTCTTGCGCATCCAGCAGAAGTCTGTGAGTTTAGACCATGAGGTTTAAATCGACCGCCTCGTGTGAGCAGGACTCGGTGCTTCAAAGTTGCAGAATAGCTCAGAGGTTATAGGTGAAGTACAGCGATGCATACACAAACAAGACACATGCCAGGTCAAATTACTTACACTTATCCATTTAATATTGTTGTGTAGGAAATCCACATCAAAGTATTGCAGCTGTGCTCATGTATAGAAAAAAGGTTAGGGGCTGGTATATCAATCACAGACCTAACTGCCCTTCGAGGAATGTCATCTTCTATGACCTTTAAGTGAATGCCTTTGGCTTTAAACCGTTTTTTTATTTTTTTTATTTCAGCTGAATATGAAATGATTATGGAATGTGCTGTGGCCCACTTGGGAAGTTACAGTAGAGCTTTTATAAGTGCCTTTTATAAATGTCAGATCCCTGAAGGACACACGCACTCACACAGTCACACTGATCCCTGTGGGCGAAAGAGATGTTGTACAAGCTTGAAGCTGCTCATCCTCAGAACTGCACAGCACAGCCTCAGAGACATATTCATTGAATGGCCTTATTAAATCAACTTAAGCGACTGAACGGTCTTTACGCTTATCAACTTTCAAATTGATCTTGTAAGGCTGAGTATAGCCACAAAAAAGAGGAAAAAACAGGCAAACTACAAACTAATTCATACCACAGTGAATGTAAAATGCAATTTTATAACTTTGTAATGTCAACCAGCATGAAAACTGGTTGCATTGCAAGTAACTTACTTGTTCCCCACATGTATCCAAGTAGCCTTTGTATCAACAGAGGTAGTGGCACATATTCTAGGTGGTGATATAGTGGAGCTATCCTGCAGCTTTGAGGGTACCTGAATCCTATCGTGTTCTAGTGAAATCACTAGAGGTCGTTGTCATCCAAAAACTCGTTGAATCCACTTTTTCTGTTGTTGCTTTTCGTGTCTTTTTTGGCCCGTGCCTATATGGTTGCCGATGTGATTTTTCTTTAGTTGTTTTTCTTTCCTATAATTATCTTTGAGAGGCATTTTTTTTTCTGGGTGCATGTCCATTCCATCGAACATCACCATGACATTCAGAGTTCTTTTTGGACGTCTCTTCAAACATGTTTGTTCTCCAAACTGTGCTTTTCCTGGGAAGTTGTGATGTGGACTGCAGCTGTGGACATCTAATATAAAAACTATTTTCTTAATGTGCAATCCCTTCTCACATGGAGGATCTTCATCCCGGGTTTGTGGGAGTTTAGTCGAGTAGTTTAGAAGTAACGGCTTTTGAAGCAAAGGAGGAATGCCATCAAGTGCCCCACTGTTTTTTGGCACATGCCTGTCTGTGTCTACATGTTTGTGTGTGACCTACTGCAGAGCTTAGGGAGGAATCAAAAAGTCAAAGCCAGTTCAGTGATAAGATCCTGGATCTCTTTTTCCTCTCATGTCATAGTTCCCCTTTGTGTCTACCCCTTATCTCATTGTTGACCTCTAAAGTCAAGACCTCCAAAATCTCCATATCACCCTGTTCTCTCAGCAGAAACAATTTACTCTCTCTACAAAATGTTTCTGATGAGAATAACATATTGCAACCAGCCTATATGTTGTGCATGTTTGCATACTAAGCCCAGTTTTGCATTTCTCATAATTAACTGACGTTTTGCTTTAGGCTGAAATGCAATGAATACACGTTTACTTGTAACAGTTATATATTTCATCTTGGCCACATCAAGAAAGGTTTAATTTTATCCAATATTTTCTCCAGGGATTCAAGCTTTAAAGCATATGATCAACTCGTTGCGTGCTCTCCACAGTCAATATAACAGCTCATTTGCCTGGGACCATGCAGTAACTCGTCATCGTGTCTGTTGGCTGTCCACAGTCCCATATGACATCATGCCCCCACATATATATATATATATATATATATACAAGCCATATACCCATGTACATTAATCAAACTACTGCCTGTGTTGTGCCAAGCATGAATCATTGTGAGTTAGGTGTGGACCGGGAGGTTTTGTAACGTGACCTTCTGAATGTGACTCATTTGATTGTGTTTTGGCTCCCCCACAGAGAACGTGCAGCTTCGGAGGCTTTGACCTGTCCAACCGCTCGCTCCATGTGGTCAACACGGGCTCGGAGGCCAATGTAAGACTGTGCTGGCAGCTTGTAAAATTAGAAGAGGCTTTGAGGAGCACAAGCTGAACTCTCCTGTCACAATAAATCACCTTTTCTCTTCTGTTTTCTCCTTTTTGTTTTTGTGATCTCCCTGCCCTTTGTCTTCTCCTGTTCAATCTCCCCTGAATCATCCCCATCTTTCCTCATCTTCGTCTTTCGTCTCTCTCTGTCATCTTCTTCTTCTCTGTCCATCCTTCTCCGTTCTACCCTTTCATTCTTCGAATCACATAATAAGGAACAGGAAGCTATATACAGAGAAGTGGTCAAATCCCCGACTACCTCTCGGATCTCACTGGGCAAGAAGGTCAAGTCGGTCAAGGAGACGATGAGGAAACGCATGTCAAAGAAGTACAGCAGTTCCTTGTCTGAGCAGGTTAGACATAAACACACTTGGTCACACACAAACTCACACATGGATGCAATTTTTGAATGCTTTATTTGTAGAAAGTTCAGATAACATTGAACACTGCGTAGGTTTCCCTTGTTTTTAGGCCAAATGAGGCATGTATAAACATAGTCAAACCTTGACTTTATTTAAAATGGAGCGGCTAACACATAAACGGTCCCACAAATCCACACATTATGCTTTTGATCCTTAAAACAGTGAGCCAAGCACTGCTGTAAAGAAATAAAAACTCCCCATGTTCTGCAAACATTTAGAGGTTGTTTTGCAGTGCAAGCCACATATTCTGTCCACAGGCTGTGAGTGGGTGGGAGTATTTGTGTTAGTTACAGAATAAACACACGCACACGCACATACACACACATTTGGATTTCTCTCTGCTGTGCTCTCCCTGGGCCCAGTGTGTAGGGTGGAGTGTATGCTTCATGCTGAGCTCATGGAGTGATGCAAGTCTCCCCGAGGCTAGCTCTTAGGAAATGGAGAAGTGTGAGAGTGTGTAATGACTGTCTCATCTGCACTGGCCTAATTTTTTGGGGCAACCAGTGGCTTTACCAGTGGCCTGTCCAGCCCTACAGTTTGATGTTGTCTCGCAGAATATGTCATTAATGCACAGTTGAACATCTGTCCGTCATGGTGGTCTCAAAACTCTGATTCACATATCCTGGCATGAGTCCACAGAGCCATTGGTTGGAAAAGAGCAAAGAAAAATTAATTGCCATGTCTCAGTGTCTCAACCATGGTCATTTTATAGACCACAATGCCACCTAGTGGATTGCTGAAACAAATAAAACACAGTACTGTAGACTAGATGTCGATGTAGCATGTCGATGTATGTTGTTCCTTCTTCTGCCTTGCTTTTAACTTTAAAGGAGATGTGAAAAGATTTGAACAAAATCAAAGATTAAACAAAAGTGTTTTTTATCCAATTATTACTAATTGATGCAAAATAATCCATTGGCCCTTGTCAAGTAATATACTACTTTAAAGGTCCAATTAAATGATATCATTACTTTAATAATTTTATGTCATTCCTTTTTAAATAAGTTGTTCAGATAGGACATTACAGAGTGAGGGATCTAGTTTAAGTGTAAACCAACAGTTACAGCTAAAGCTTAATATTTATAATGTCTTTATTGGTTGGACATTTTTGTTGCCCCTACTAGTGCAGTGTCAGATGTACTGTTCAAGGAAGGTCAAGTACCTATTTTATGAGGTCTTTAAATGACACACATCAGTGCAGATTTTTTTCTAAAAAGAAATAAATCTTCCAGTATTTGTACTTTTCTCACAACTGGTAAAAATTTGTATTAATAGCTTCATCACATTTGTGCTGAAAAATGTCATGTGTACACCTGTTTTTCCAATAATGATGACAAATACTGACAACCCCTATCACTCCCCCACTTCCCCATTCTTTTTTCCACCTCTTTGTTTCCATGGTTTCCCCCACATGTCAACCTCTTAACCACACTTTTCCATCTCTCACATCCTTTCATCTCTTAACTGCACAACATTTTCTTTGTATCTTCCCCCCCCCATGTCCTTTCATTACCCATCTGCATCTCCCCCTCTCTTTCTGTCTTTTAGTCCAGTCCGGATGGAGCCCCTGGCTCCCCTCAGTCCCCTCAGCCTGACACCGACTCTCTGGAGAAGCCGAAGCTTAAGGCCGGAGGCTCGGTGGAAAGTCTGCGTAGTTCACTCAGCGGACAGAGTTCAATGAGTAAGACAAGAACCATTATTTTAGAAAAGGCACTGCTGCTTTTAAGACTGGAGTTTTCAAATAGATTTTAGGTTAGGTTTGACATCAAGATTTTTTTTTTTGTTTCCACAAAACATAATTCAGCATCTTTTAGATCAACTTTGATGTTATTTTACACTTTGGATGTTAGTGGACACTAACACTAGATGGTGCTCGTAACATTTGCTGCTTGCTGTTGTATATTTCAAATGCATACAGATGGCTAAACTTTGCGCTGCTTCTGGCGTTACATGTATACCAATTATGATTTTTGTGGAGTGATGGCCATGAAGAGCAATTCTCTCTCTTGATCACACCCAGTCCCACCAGCTGCCACATGTGTTGTGATCTCCGTTTTCAATTATGTTTTGACTTATCGGGTCATCTTATCTAATTACAACTTCTGATTACTTCAACCTGTTGTTTCACTCACGTCCTTGTGGATAAAATACCCTCCATCATTTCAAGCTCGGGGCAAATTGATGACTTGGCCGTCTTACTGTGATTCGAAGCCATTAAACACGCACACAAACACTCAGGCATACGGGCAAACATATGGTAATGATTAGGTAGGAAGTCTTGCCTCTCCGACTCCCACACGTCAACATGATCTCAGCAGCATTCCCTCAGATACAGAAAGAAATATGCAGCAAATACTCAGCATCTCCCAGGATCTGTAATACAAGTGTTTAAGACCCTGTTAAAGTTTTCCACTCACTGCAGACACAAAAATGTAGAAAAAATTGAGGTTGACTTAAGATTTTGCTTTATTAAGCTACTTGATGAATGCAAGATATTATACAGTGACCATGAAGATGTTTTGAAACACCTTGGGTAAAGATTTACTGCATTGATGTACAGTATAAAGGAAACCTCCAGTTAATCAGTGCTTATAAATGCCATTTTTTTATAACAGGTGGCGGTTTTATAGCTTATATAAATCTCCGTGTGTGTGTGTTTGTGTCCAGGTGGTCAGACAGTGAGCACCACTGACTCGTCAGCCAGTAACAGAGAAAGTGTGAAGTCAGAGGATGGTGATGACGAAGAGCCGCCTTACAGAGGACCGTTCTGTGGCCGTGCCCGAGTCCATACAGACTTTACCCCCAGCCCCTACGACACCGACTCCCTCAAACTGAAGGTACAACACACTTTGGGACATGGAAATGATTGTTCACAGATAGTTCAATTCACTACAATTTATTTAGGCTCCATCTTTACAGATATGATTACAATTCATGGATATGATGACAGATTGGAGCTTGGCTCAATTTAAACATTTTCATATTTGAAAACTACAAAGTGCAATTAAAGCCCTCTATTGGCCAAAGAGCTGCTACATCAAATAAATTAGTTTGCTTGAACAGTTCAGTTTTGAACAACCAACCGGTTCAAAATGTAAATGCAAAAGTTGGGTCGTTCTTTCTGAATCCTTGTCATTGTGATTCTGCAGCGCGGCGATGTGATTGACATCATCAGTAAACCGCCCATGGGAACGTGGATGGGCCTGCTGAACAACAAAGTGGGCACCTTCAAGTTCATCTATGTGGACGTGCTGAGTGAGGAAGAGGAGAAGCCCAAAAGGCCCGTGAGGAGAAGGAGGAAGGGCCGACCTCCCAAACCCACATCAGTGGAGGAGCTGCTGGAGCGCATCAACCTCAAGGTAGATTATCAGGCATTCCAGATTTGGTACAGTATTGCCATACAGCATCAGGTCAACTCACATAGTGTCTGTTTTCGGTGGCAGAAATATTTACCTTACCTTCACTGATTTTGTCCATTGTATAAACTTTGCAGAAGTCAGTGAATTGTCCAACCTGAGAAATCCCACCCATCTGGCACATAAATATGAGAAAACAAAACTTAAGAAGTAAATGAAAATATTGTTTTAGCCAAATATCTTCAAAACACATTTGCAGACAAGCAGAGATAAATATAGTGTAGGCAATTACAGGCTGCACAGCTTAGGATGTTTGATCTGACACTGACGCATAAACATTAACACCCACATTCTCACAACCACGCCCCAACAAATAACTTGCGTCTTTCATCAAAACCTACACATAGATGTGAGCTTGATATTATCTCCTCCTACTCAGGCAGCTAGCAGGCTTCGCCTCCCCAAATAGAGAAAAAGACTTGACGGGTTGTCTGTTTTATCTCTGACCAACCTAATGGCCAAGTCACAGATTAAAGATGCAGAGTACATTATTAATGTTACAGCACAGGCTTCCTAAGCTGTGAGTGCATCAGAGCGCTCCTGTCCCCTTTGTCACCACCATATTCCTGCAGTGGGCGAGTTAGACTAAATGTATATAATATATATATAAAAAATAGAACATTTTAGAGTTTCTAGGTTGCAGCCAATGTATATTCTCTTTCCAGGTATTTTAACTAGTCTTCCCTTGATGTGGCCTGCTGATGATGAAAAAGTGAAAATAAATTCCAGTCCCAGTTTTCTTATCCAATGTAAATGATCTTTTCAAGCACCATTTGCATTCAATTATTCAGCTTTGTCAACATAAGTGGTCTTTACTTGTTAAGAAGTTTCACTGCCTCTCTTATTTTCAGCAGTGTAGATATTTCCTTTTCTCAGGTTACTGTATTTCAGCGTCCATATTCACAGGAATGGATTGAGCTCCACAGGCTATATAACTACTATACGAGTTATGGTTAAGCTGTCATAGATCAAAGGAGTAAGAATGTTGTTGTTGTTGTTGTTGTGTACTTTTAGAAAGGCTAAGTTATATTCGGTTAAACCGGCAAGCCAAAATTTGCAACAAACATCAACAGTGCCTGTCTGTAACCATAAAGTGTAAATCTCCACACTCCGTGTAACTTTTGGGCCGATGGATTCTCTGCCAAATAATCTTTGGATTTTGAACATGTTTGAGCGTTTGACTGGTCAAAAAGACAAAAGAATACTGTGAGTGAGAGGACCCGGCTGCCTGTGTTTGTGTTAGTTGGTAGTCCTTTGTTTAGTCCTGCATCATCCAGCAGAAATAGAACAGAGACGCGCTGTTCTCCGCTGTGGACTCCACCATTGTAATTGATGGTCTCGCTGGTGACACACAGTCTATGTATTCGTCCAACAAAATGTGTGGGTCACACAAACGTAGAGCCCAGCAACATTCAAAGTGGAAGCAGTTATGAGTGTGTTGAATGATAGTGTCAGCTGACGGCGCGCTCACACAGGCTGTGTCTGAGCCCTCTCAGATAACACAGTGGTTTGGGTGACAAGCTTTGGTTTTGTTTGTGTTACTACTTTGCTACTTTGTCGTCTGTGGTTGAAGGAGCACTTTGATGTAATCATCCCCACCTTCAGTTTTTCTTGGTTCTACATTACGTTGGCGGGTTTCCCTTTCTATTCCCATTTACCATTTTGGTCACAGCTAGAATAGTTCAGGATTGTGGCCAGACACTCCACACTGTTACTTGATTGGTACAGCTAACTCACTAATGTTGCTACAACTCATTTATAAAACACCTGCCAATATGACAAAGTTTGTGCCATATTAAAGTGTGTTGACAGTTGAGGCAGCCATAGTTGAATTAGCCATGGCTTAAAGTGATTACATGCTGTCTAAAAATCTAAATAGCAGTTAAGATTTGACTCACCAGTGGTCTAAAAATACAC
Source organism: Maccullochella peelii (assembly GCA_002120245.1). Lineage (NCBI taxonomy): Eukaryota > Metazoa > Chordata > Actinopteri > Centrarchiformes > Percichthyidae > Maccullochella > Maccullochella peelii. The sequence continues at coordinate 19,335 of LKNJ01001991.1, forward strand.
TATGTGGATGGGAAATTATGAGTGGATGACAAGTGTGTACCGTACTCTTTTTTTTTCTCCTTACCCCATCCCTATGTTTGTACTTTATGTATTTTATGCTTCTACAGCAAAGTTTTGTGACTGGTCCCATGACTCAGATCCAAAGTGTATTTTTCTTTAGTCTTTAGACACCCTGATTCTTAGCTCCTCAAAAGAAACTTTAAACTCAGACGTGACCTTTCTGTCCTGCAGGAGCACATGCCCACTTTCCTGTTCAACGGCTACGAGGACCTGGACACATTCAAGTTGCTGGAAGAGGAAGACCTGGATGAGCTGAACATCAGAGATCCTCAGCACAGAGCCGTACTGCTCACCGCTGTAGAGCTGCTACAGGAGTACGACAGTAAGTAGACTTGGATGGCTAGATAGAGAAATTTAAGATCCTGATGTTTACTGGGTATTCTCACCAAACTCTGCTCCCTTTCCCTGGAAGAAAATATTTGCAGGAACCTGGTACTTTATGACTGTGTCTGTGTGTGCCTGTGTGTTTGTGTACTGAAGACTATCATATGTACTTAAACAAATCACCTTCAAACCTCAGTATGCAGTTGTCATTCCTAAGTACTTAAGTACTTGAAATGTTATTACTGTATGGTAATATAACTACATCAGTTGCAGCGGTTTTTCCAATAACTTGCTAAAATGCAGCATACAGTTCAGCTGTGTGGCAAAACAACAAATAAACTCAACTTCAAAATCAAATACAACTTTATTCATGGTGACAAATATCTGGGAAAGAGTGATATATTCATAGGAAGAAATAATCTTTAATTCATTGAGATGTTGACCATGACATCGTTGTCTAAAAAAGGCATAAAATACCCCAAAAACCCTAATTTTGATGTTGCTGTTTTCTGTGTGTCTCATTTTCAGGCAGCAGTGATCCAGAGCGCAGCGGCCTGTCGGGCTCCCAGGAGAAGCTGCTGTCTGAGAGTCGCGGCCTGGTGGGAGACTCCCCACGTGACTCCGGGTGCTACGAGAGCAGTGAGAACCTGGAGAATGGTAATGATAGCTTTGCTTAGTCTAGACCACCATTACCCAAGGCCCACTTGGAATAAGTATAGCTAAGACCTAGTCTTGGTCTAGCCTAGCCCTACTAGTGACTCCTTCATCTTTTTCATCTATGGGCTTCCACCTCTGCTCCATCTCTTGCCATGCTTCTGCAACACCTCGCCCATCTCACTCCTTTAGACCAGTGCTTGCCAATCAAACAGCTCCTTTTGCTGCCATATCTGCCCCAAAACCTCACCCACGCCCACCTTTACCCCTCTAGTATGGGTGCTCTAGAGAAACAACCCCTTATCACCTCATACACTCTTAACTTTTACTATCCTGTCACTTTCTTCACCACTCTTTCCATATTATAGGCGTTCTATATCGTGACTGCCAAAGTCCAGTTGTAACTGAGAGGGAGCCAGGTCCAAGACCACTAAGCCTAGTCCACCCCACAATGCTGGGAGCACAGAGGGAGAGATCCTCCCCAATGCACAGAACTGTTCTGATGAGAACAAACTCACTGCCCAGTCATGGACTCAGATTCCCAGCTCTTCCACCTGTGGATGCAAGGCTGATGGAAGGATACCGGGAGGATGATTATGGGCTCAGAGAGTATTTCTTTTAAGTGTTTTTAATATAACCAAAGAGCTTGAAGAGTAGCATGTCAATAAATTGCTGGGGTTTTATTTTTGCAGTGGTTATTCTCTAGGCTGTGTACTAGTCAAGTAACAGATCACAGCTGCTGTTTAAATCTCTTGTCTTCATACAATTTCAATTTGTCACTTTCCTTGTGTATAATGACTATATTGCACAAAGAATCATACAGTATGTGCCTGAAAAAAGATGTGGATGAAAATATTTTTAAATTGTAGTGCATAGATAATACGAGTTCTGATTCTAGAAGTTTGTGAGAATTCTTTTTTTTTTTTGTTTATTTTTGAAACTGCTCTATCCTCCTGCATATGCTTTCTTTCTTCCACACAGAACATTCTTTTTAACAGATTCATAACTCATAAATCACTGCTTTGTCAAACCTCATCTTCTCTGTTGGGTTCCAGTGTAAGTACTGGGTTCCCCTTTTATGTGTGTATGTGTTATTAGGGTTCAGTATTAAACCATGCAGTCTGCCAGTAGAGATTTGTGGAATAAAAGCCACTTCTTTAAAAAAAAAAAAAAAAAAAAAGGACTGGTGCTGCTTGCTTGATTTTTATGTTTCGCCTTTTTTTTTCTGTCTGTTTTTCCTGCCATGCCACTAAACACTGTTCAACTAGCTGCATAACATTTAGTAAACATACTGCATTTCTTCTTGCAGTTTCAGGGCTCCACAGTTTTCCTACCTGTACAAATTCATAAAATCATGAATATGTTAATGGGTATTTCTAAATATTTATTAGTCTAGAGAATTGGCAAAGCATCTGATTTAAATTTAAATAATAGAAGGTCATTAAAAATCATTACGCAGACTTTGTCTTTCAAACTTTCTACTTTTGGAGAAAAAAGTCACTGTAGAGCCCTGAATGTATGCTCTTTTAATTAGTAGACCTTTCTTTAACATACATGTCTGATCAGTTTTCCTGTAACTAGATGTAGTAATTCTTCCTCATATCATCAAATTAGTTCTGCAATCTATCAACTTTCCCTCATCATTTTCACATGCATACATAATGTGGCGATTTATCGGTCAGTTAAGTAAAAGGCGGGTGATGATGATATTTAGTCAGTGATCACCATTTAAAAAATATATATATATTTATCAGTTTGGTTAAGTTTATTACAGTCTACACAGTGTTCTCACTATATTTCAGTGTATAAACGCATCATAGTAGACAGACCTGCCAGCATCTACAAATACCTTGCCACTGATGATGGCGCTATACAATCCAATAATGCACCTAAACAGAAGTCACTGACAAAAAGGTCACTTTTATTCATGAATAACCGCACATTCTCCGCTTGTCTTGCATTTTTAATTTTGAAGGGTGTTTTATTGGACAGTCAGACCTCATTCTGCTCTCATTTCATGTCTGAAAATTAACATGGTAATTAAAGTAAATATAGTATCTCTTGGAACTGTCATGTCATTTAATTTATTATAACCACCTTGTTCCTAATTTGCCATAGGAAAAGCAATTATGCTTAACTTTTTTTGACATTTCTGGGAACTGTTGAGATATTTCATGACATTCCTTATATTGAACTTCTTTCTGTCATTTCACCATTTAAACTCTTTGGCAAGCCACACTACGTGGCACCCATCCATTTCATCCACCCATTTTGCTCTGTAAGCCAGAGGATAGATGGTAAGTTGCTTCAGCCTTTTGTTCCAATGTTTCTGAACTACCCCATCCAGATATCTTTATTTTGGGATTGCTGCTATGACAACAACAAATCAGCCAGTCTGGTCATGAGTCAAAGAGCTTATCTTATCCCAGTAGCACTCCACCCCTTCTTTATAAACATTTCTCTGCTTTTGACTGTGGTTTACAGATAAGCCTTAAACAATAAGAATGTAATGTTTATATGAGTACATTTTTTTTCAAATGACTTCTTAAAAATAATTGTAAATATTTTACAATTGCAATTTTGTTTCTGTCATATACAGTATATTGTTTCCTCTCCTTCTCCATAGCAATTTTCTCCACCTTTGCCAAAATCTGCAGCTATCAAAATAAACATAAGTAAAGGAACAGTATAGACAAATGGCAGCCAAGGCAGCAAAATACAGTATATCATGTGCAGTTTATTATGTATCTGATTTGTATATTTATGGAGTGACCTATTCTCTGTTAGCAGTTCCACAAAAGAGGGAAAAAAACTGTCAAGGAATTGACTGTGGGAAGTTAGTACGTCTCGTTACTAAGAGAAAATAAATGTTTTAATTTTGCAGGTAAGAGCAGAAAGGCTTCCCGTTCCAGTCGTTCTTCAGCAGGCCTCCAGTCTCCAGACTACCCCACCCTGCCCATGACCCTTTCAACAGAGGCTCTGCAGCAGAGCAGCAAGAACCAGCGCACAAAGTTCCCAAAAAGCTTCTTCATCAAACCGTCCCTGAAGGGCTTCAACCTGCTGGGGCTGCGCAAAGCCCAAAGACGGTCCCCCATTCCGGCCAGCCGCAGCTGTGAGGACCTGGATGGACCCCCACAGCCCACTGGACCCTGGAAACGCTCCCACTCTCTGGGAGATCTGCACTGGGAGCAGAACTTTGAGCAGAAGGATCTGGGTGTGGAGCTTAAACTCACAAAGGAAGCACCCAAATCAGGCAACAGTAGCCCCACCAAGGTCTGTAAAGATGAGGGTTCCCCAGCTCGGAATGGGACTCCAGCAGTGAACCCAAAAGGAAGGGCTGACAGACCACCCGTACCCTCCCAGCTGCCTCTCCGCCCCTCTTGTCGCACAACCCAGACCCCCAACCCTCCAGAGCTCCTCTCTAGTCCTACTCCAAGTCCCCCTGAGTTTAATGCAAACAGAGAGAGGGTCATCCGGACTCACCCCAAAAAGCCTCCAGTCCCTCCTCCCGTTCCTGCCAAGAAGTCTAAGGAAAGACTAACCAACGGCCTACGTCACCCCCCGCTCTCCCTGCCCTCCTCGCCATCTCCCACTTCCTCCCCTACCCACTCCCTCACTCGTTCTCACCCCAGTAGCCCTATAATCCGCAGCAGCAGCCCCAGCCCAAGCCCCAGTGCTCCTGCTCTGCCTGCCAAAACTCCGAGCACCCCCACCAGCCCCTGTGCCTCCTCATCCACCTCATCCACCTCATCCATGCGCGAGGAGTCAGGCACTCCGCCCGCATTGCAGCCCCCGTGGCTCTCAGATCTGGGGGGCAAGGTGGCTGTTGCAAGGAAGGTTTCCCATGTCAAGATGAGTCCTGACCTGCTCACCCTCCTGGAACAACGGCTGGAGGCTGAGGGCATCGATCTTACAGAGGAGCCCTACTCTGACAAGGTTAGCAAAGTATCATTAATCTAAACATGAGACAAGAAAAATCACTGCACCATCATCCTTATACACTCAAACAGATGCTGGCAATATGACATCCCATTCAAAGTACAAAAACTTCCAAACTTGATTCCTTCAGTAACTGATCATTCTGAACATTTTGTACACACAAGTTTTTGTGCTGATAATTAAAATAAACATACACACACTAAGGTATAGAGTTGAGGTGAGAAATTCTATTAAAAGCCACATCTTAGCCAACACATAACAAGAACACAATGTGGTTTCACATGGTTAATGTGAAAATGGGGCTCCAAGACACCTCGGGGCTATACTTGTCTGGCGTCGGGATCTTTTAGTTTATCATCGTAACATGTCTAACTTAACGCAGTTATAATTTGACTGCAGCTTGGATCCAAATTACTTTGTGTTAGGGCCAACAACATCAGCAGCTTTCTTTGAAACTCATTTAGTTTAAAAATAGAGATTAATAGAGTCTAAAGTTTGAGTGTTTTTTTTTTTTTTGTATACAAGCACATTTGTGAGTGAGGGTGTGTGTGTGTGTATGCACAATAATAAGTATGCTGCCTGGAGCTGAGGGAAAGACTGTGGGCTGAGTCTCCATATGATGCGGTTCAGACTGTTAAGTTTATGGGCTAAATCTTACTGAAGGCAGACGGGGTTATAAAACCCTCTGCCAATCGCCAGACCCCAGGCTGGGCCCATTTAACGTGCCGGAGCCCCCGACACTGGCAGGAAAACAACACACACACAAACACACAGAGGCATCAAGGGATGAGGTGAGAAATAGTGCGTTAGACCACAGCACGGCTCTCCTGGATTCCTATTAGTAGGAAGTGGATTGGCATCAAATGCTTGGTTTGAATCTTTTTTTAATTACTCCTTTTATAAGATATTTGGTGATATAAATTAGGAAATCATCAGACTTTAAAGTTTTTAAACAATGTTTAATGTAGGCAAAGTTGTTGTAAGGCTGATTAACATTAAACACTGATGCTGACTGAGAAGTTTGGAAAATATGTGGATTTTTTAAATATTTATGTAAGAAAAACATTCATATTCCTAAAACTGAGCTATAAAAATATTGTGGTAAAAGTACAGAATGTGGGTATTATGAAATTTCAAACATATCCAGCCCGAGGCATAATAAGAGAGAATAAAATCAAATTATTGTACAGCTTCAAACTTGTTCATTGTTGGCTGCCTAAAGGCATCTGGTCCCATATAATCCAGGCAGCAAAGGGTACACTCCATCTCTGTCTCCAGGAGAGATCAGTTCCTCCATCCACCCACCCTTTCATCCTCAAAAGACCTCTGGTCCAGTTTGACCAACCAAAACCAGGCCTTGCTGGAAACCTGCCATCACTCCAGGTGTCTACACAAACAGAGAGAGAGAACAAGAAAACATGTTCAAAAAGTTCAGCAGAGTTTCCTGTCCTGCTTTGTCCCTCACATCCTGTATCTTCCTCTCTTTCCTCTTCTCTCATCCTAATCTGTTTCTTTCCCCTTTTATTAATGGAAAACAAGATAAAACTAAATGTTAAAAGCCCAAAATAGACATACAAACATGATCTAGTGTGTACTTTCAGTGTAAGTGAAAATAAGGATTAGGGTATTGGTGATGTACCGGAGAGGGGTCAGAACAAAATACACTCAAGTCAAGTCAAGTTTTAAAACAACTTTATATAAAGATGGCTTAAAAATAAATAAAACATAATACAAATCTAAATACTGATCATAAAATAAGTAAAATAGTATAATAATACCTAACTAAAAGCTTGTGCAAACAAATGCGTTTTTAGTCTGCTTTTAAAAGAAGACACAGTTGGGGCAGACCTAAGCTCCTGAGGAAGAGAATTCCATAAAGTAGGACCATAATGACTGAAGGCACCATAGGCAGCTTTAGAATTTATTCTAGGAATAATGAGGAGACCTTTGCTAGAAGATCTAAGGGACCTGTTCGGCGTATACTGTCACTGACCTGAGTTTAATTATAGCGTCTATATTCTAGTGTGTTTGTCTTCATATTTCTCTGACTCCCTTTAGAATTGGGTTCATTACCTTGCCAGAAGATAGGCAAGTAATTTGGCGCCATTAGTCTGCTTCATTTATTCATGAACAACCAGATCTCGGTCTTCATAATGACTATAATAAGTCAAAATGATCCTTTATTTCAGCCCACTTCATGTTGCCTCCATGTAAGCTTCACTCTGGTTGTCTACCCACTGCTCTCTGACGCCTTCAAATGTCTGAAATATTGCCTTCTTCTTTTAAAACATACATTTATGTTTTTTTATGTGGATCTAAATGTATTCATCTTTCAATATAGTCCTGTCTAAAGTCTCTCTCTTCCCTTCTCTCCTCCAGCATGGCCGGTGTGGCATCCCCCAGCCGCTGGTGCAGCGTTACTCCGAGGACTTGGAGCAGCCTGTCAAGGAGGTGGCCTCCACCATGGACCAGCTCCGAGTCAAAGAGCTCCGTAAACAACACCGCATGGCTGTAAGGCAACAACACAGATTTTCCTGAGAACTTCATATCAATGGAGATAATGTTGGAGCAATTTTTGGACTTGTATGGTTAGATAAACGCTTAGTGAGGTTTTTCTAGATGCAATGCAGGCAGGAAAATTGGCCAGTTGTGACAGTAATTTCCCATCATCTGCGCCCTAATCTGCGATTACTATGCTTGCTTAAATATCTAACAAGCTGGATACATGTGGAGATATACTTTGAAAGGCAGTTGTCAACATATTATTGTTATGAGTTCCCTAAAAGTGACTCAAGTCTATCTTTACCCCATAACTTTACATGATGGCGTTCAGGAACACGGCTTGCATTGCCAAAGCCGCCTGAAAATTAGAAAACCTCTACTGTTTTGTCAGCACAAATCTCTCTGTATATTCAGTAATGTGACATCATCAGAGTAGCTACTGTAACTAATGCCTTTTTTACCCCACTCAGATCCCTTCTGGAGGTTTGACAGAGATGTGCCGGAAGCCTCTGCCCTCAGGTAACATCAGCACAGTCTCTGATTGGCTCACTTCCATCGGCCTGCCCATGTACACCACGTCTCTGGCGGCAGCAGGAATTGACACGCTGAGTCGTGTGGCCTTGTTAACAGAGAGCAGCGTGTGGGAAGCGGGGGTGCGGGATGCAAGACACGCCCGCAGGCTGGTCAGCGAGGCACGATTTGTCAGCGCACACAGAGAGGTGCAGTCCTAACCATGTTGGTGGAGTCATATAAAATAACAGGTATCAACTCACTGGTCAGTACCACCTCAATTAAACATGGTCACTAGGTGGCCAAAGGCAAATTAGCCACAGGACTCGACGATCACTGAGTGACCACTGCACTACAGTACTTCCTGTCTCGCACGTGTCAAAAGACTCAAAGTGAGCCACCCTGCTCTCTGATTTTCTCTCTTTATCACTCTGTTTTTTCTCAAATGTTTACGACATTGAAGAGTTTCTCCTAACAGCCAAGACACGATATCAATTGCCTTTTTAAAAAAGACTTTTGACTCACTCCATGGGATGGCTTCCATTCTGAAGACAACCCTAAAGTCTTAAAAGACTTGGATCTGCCTTGAAGGAAGATTGCACACTCTTTTGTAGGACAGATGTTTTTTTAAATACAGAAAAGACGGTTTACTTCCTGCATATTTCATAAGTGCTTCGTTTTCATCTTTTGTGGCAAGGCAACATTATCTGAGGGTCTTTTAAGGAAGTAGCTCGGCCAAAGTGATTTACTTCTCATTCAGCGTTTAATTCCCACTAATAGGTTCATAATGACGATGACAGAATTCACTTAATATCTGGACTTTTAATCAACTAAATACATACACCAAACTATGAATAACTGGTGGTTTTGAGATGGCTTATTTTGCATCATGTTTCTGTATTATAGCTTAATGCATATTTGAATTTTAAATTGATTTATATGTTACAATTTGTGTTTGCCTTTTGAATGTTGCAGCCTTATTTTGAGGCCAGCTCTCAGTCATTGCTAAGCTGAAACAGCTGACATCACACCTTTTATATTTCATATTATACTGTATGTCCTATTTCACCACATATCTGGGACGCACACCTTGCTCCGATATGAATACGAGTCTTACAGAAAGCTCTTTTTTACTCCAGTAATCACAATCAGCTTTCACAGCAACAATACATTCCCCGTGTATCCAAGCACATATTAAGTTGCCTTACCATTATGAATGAATAGCTTCATCAAATAGAAGATATGTATAGTATTGACTATACCATGACTGAGGCTGAACGTGCAAGCATTTTGTCCTGAATGTCTGAGAAATAATTGAGATTTTATGAACACACACACACACACACACACACACACACACTCAACCAGATCATTTCAGTGATGTGCATGGATGTGGACCACAGAACATGCCTCTGATGGATTACGTTTTCTATACTTGTGAAGCCCAGATGATAAACCACAAAACCACAGGCATGACACAGACGTCGTCCCGTGTTTAACATCCCTTTAACATCCCAACACATTCACTGGTACATGTTCCATGCCGAGGGGCTGTGGGACAAGGGAGGGAGGAGAAAATAAAAATGTTCCAAAGACGTAGCTGACATCTGGGCTGTCATATCTGGAATTTATTGGACTGTCTACACTTTGGTTACAGTGTTGAGGAACTGGATTTATAGCTGGATAATAAGCTATTTGGGACTTTTTAAACACATTATACTGTAGCTATAATCAATGCTGGTCTGAAATTCTTAATTGGACTTTTACCAAACACACTGAGGATGGATGGTAAGAACAGTTATATCAGGTGAAAAGCAGACCTCCGAGGTCACCATACACTATGACACTAAATAGTCTTGAAAATCAGGGAAGCACTGCTTCGGGTCAGCCTGTTATGGGCTATGGGCCAAAATCCGAACTGAAAACAACCAGAAAATCATTTCATTTGCACACTCTGCATGAAATTGAGCTAAAAAAAATAATCCTTCTTTGTGTTTTTTTTCCCTACTTATTTCTAACAGTAAAGTTCTATCTTTCATAGTCAGAACTGAACTGAAGACTTATTCCATGGATTTATAAATTTGACAAAGTGTTATTGCTAAAATTAGAGGTTTTTTTGGTTGTTTGTTTTTTGCAGTGGGCATTTCATAGATAGATATTTGATGCCTTCAATCAAAGTGGTGCTCTGAGAATGCGAGGATGGGGGGGTCATTATTAAAAAAAAAAAAAAGTTAAAGACCCAAGAAGTGTTTTGTAAAGAATGAAAATACTGACACTGTAAATGCACTTTAGAGGGTAAATCTAGCTGTTTTAATAGGCAAAATTGGCTACATTTTGTTCACGGGTCCATATATGGACATTTGTTGTCAGGTATTGTAAAGGGTTTCAATGGGTTATGCTGGTATTTTATTTTAGTATTGAGTTCCCAATGCCAGGTTTGATAACCATCCACGGGTTAACCTGTTCCAGTTATTCACTTCCAGTTTGTTTTTGCAGTCTTAAAAAAATAAATTCTTAATTACATATATGAAATGCTTAGCAGACATTGCACATTCTGTATATGTAATTGATATTTAAATAACTTATTTTTGCTTTTTTTTTCATATCAACTGTAATTAGCTGTACTATATGAATAGCAATACCTTCCTGCATAATGCATATTGCTTTAGCCAGTGAGGAACTACAGTATGTATTGTAAAATATGTGTACAAATTATTTTATTTGGTTTTCATCTACCTAATGATTGTCCATACAGATTTGCTTGTGTATTGAAACAACAAAAGTAATGTCCATAGCTATTTGTCATTCTGAAATATAATAAAAACTGTTTCTTGCCATACACTGGCCTTCTGAATGTTGCTATGCACTTACACACGCAGTCATGGAAAGACATGGGCTGGCTCTTTTCATCAATGTGGTTAACTGTTACACCGGACATTGTCCTGTTGATAACTTTCTTAATAACGTTTTGAAATTAAAAATGAGAGTGTGGATGGGAAGCAAAAGGAATAATAACACTAGACTTGATTTGATTAAAACCCGTCTGTCAAACTCGTTATTTTATTCTTAGATGTAAGAAAAAGAAAAGAAGCTGATATTAATTTTCTAGGGTTTGGTCAAAAGGAAAAATAGAAGACCGATCTGTGACCTTATTGGGAGCTTTAAAACATTGTCTTGTTGCGTCTGGCTTGTAATGCGTCATTTAGAAAATAGAGTCCGACTGCATGTCTGGCTCTTGTTGCAGTGCAGCTGTTGTCAATGAAACCACGCAGACCTTTTCTAATCTTATTCATGTCAAGAAGCCCCAAATAAGTGCCCAGATAATAGACCCCAATTTGATAAAAATTACATCCCAAAAGACTGCATCTGAGACGATTTTACTTGCATAACTTCTATCTCAGCTGGTGTTTGGCATGCTTCTGCATGAAAACACATGTAGACACAACTAAACAAGCATTTTCTTCAAGAAGAATAAGAAAAAAACCTGTTTAGTGTGTCTTCGTTTGCTAGTTGCTGGTACCTTTTAAAAAAAAAATTAAAACAAAAAGAGCCATAGTACAATCCTTTTCCTCCATACAGCTGTAATAGGCAGTTAGCTTCCATTTCACGACACGATCTTCCACAGATACAATTACTCATCCAATTTAAAATATCTCAGGAGGAAAAGATGAGACCTTACTGCAATGAAGACTTTCTGCCTCGCATTTCTTCCCATTATTCTGAACCACTGTCCTCTGCAGAGTTTATGCATGGCTGTATTTCTGTCTCTAATCTATTATGAGAATTCCCTCCAATTCTGCTGGGGGGTCACAGTATGTCACAGTTTTGATCTTACTTTTATTAGACTGGATCATAGCACTTTATCATTACATAGCATGAATAATGTGACACAAAGCACATAGTAACAGGAGAGTGAGAATAGGCATTATGATACTGAAGATTCCTGACCAATAAACTATAATGAGTGTGATTGTCACGGTTCGGTCCCTGGGTTCTTTTATTTTGAAGTCCTGTCTTGTGTTCCCGCCTCCTGTCTCAGCCCTCAGTGTTTTCACCTGTGTTTGTGCTCACCTGCCAGCTATCCTACCTGCCTACCTGCCTGCCAGCTTTCCTGCCTGCCTGCCTACCTGCTTACCTGCCTGCCAGCTTTCCTGCCTGCCTGCCTACCTGCTTACCTGCCTGCCTACCTGCCCGCCTGCCTGCCAACCAGTCTGCCTGTCTTCCAACCTGCCTGTTAAGACTGCTTGCCTCCCTGCCGATCACCAATAAACCCCTTTTGTTTCACCTCTGCTCGCTGTCTGCACTTGGGTCCTTCCCTCACCACTACATCGTAACAGTGATACTTTTATCGATCCTTATAGAGAAAATCTCTTGCTACTTGTTTTCCACTGGGGAGGTCAAAAGTCACTTAAGTAGTTCCTCTGAAAGTTTGTGCTGTGCATGAAGTCTGACTCCTAAAAGTTTACTTTAGTATTGGAAGGCAAATCCAAATTTGTAGCTCCCAGGGTTATTCCCCCTGCACAGGATCCTATTGATTTTTATTATGGTAGGGTAAACTCAATTAAGCAGCCTCTTAGCCTTGAGAGGGTGACCCTTAGTACAGACACAGTTCAAATGTGCGATGGTCGTGCCAAAATGAGGTTCATTTCTCTCGGACTCTTGCTATTTTCCAAATATTATTTAATCTAATATTACTTTACCAGTGTACACCAAACCACAGTTGGGTAGACACACTATTTACTGAATCTGTGTGAAACTCAGAGGAACTTCACTTGAATTCCAGCCCCAGGATATTACTTACTAATAAATACGGTAGATCTGACACAACCTGAGGCATCGAGGTGCTAAAACCTGAATGACACATCTGGGCTTATTACATTTTAAACATTTATCCTGCTTGTCCCATCTGTGTGAAGTTTGTGTGTGCTTCCTCCAGGTGCTCCATTTTTCTTCCACAGTCCAAAGAATAGGTATTGCACCACCAGAAATGATTTGGTTTATATCCCACGGTCAGTAGTTCTGATTAGACTAAACCTGATTCACAGCAGTGACCTTACTGGCTGGCAGGGCTATAAACCTATAATGCTTTCACACTTATTGTGCCTAGCTTGAAAAATGCAGTGCTGTACTATTTCATTTACCTGTGGAAAAGCCAAGCCAATGGGCCCTGAACAGAATTGCTGTGCTCTTCTTTAATACCTTTGGTCTTTGAAGCCAAATAGTTTTTCAGTTATTGTTGCTCCCTTGACTACAATAGCTGTCACTAGTGAAAGTACATCAGCCTCTTGGTGAGGAAGTTACTGTGCTGAATGACTGTTGTCGCCTCCTAAGTGCAGGTGTAGTCTAATGGTGGGTTCTGACCCTGCTGTGGAAAGATATATGGCTCAGTGTAAGGTCCTTACAGCTGGTCTGAGGGGAAAGAGAAAGTTTAAAACACACATACACACGCTCACAGTGAACAGATACTCATCACACCAGACTCTTTTCAGCATACATCAAACATCTACACCCTTATCCTAAAGTGGTGATAACACAGCTTGCTATTATGAATAATAACTACTTTACACCGAGAATAGGCCACTGTGATTTTTCTATTAAGGTTATTAATATCTATTGTATGTCATATGATCTCTCAGAATCATTGATTATATATTATCATCAACTTGTTTGCTTTGCTAAAAGACAAGGCTGTCACTTTCTCATACTGAAATGAAAATTGTGAATTCACAGCTGACTTAAAACTCCACAGACCTCCTGTCAGTCTCTCTCTAGGCTGTCACAAATCAAACTCGTTTCAGTGAATGCCCACCGACTACGTGTAAAGCCCCCTTCTCTCCCGGAACACTGGGTGACGCTGTTTTTATGCACAGCAATCCAAATTACGTTCAGTAATCTGACACCCAAAAGACTCGGAGCAGAAGGATGGACCCTTAACTCGGCTGGAAGGACGGAAGGAAGGAACAGTTATCCGACGAGCGCAAACGAGAGGGAACGAGCAGAAGCGAAGCGCTGTGCGCAAAAAACAACCCCGTGGCTGCGGCAGTGGAGGAGAGCTGGGTGCCTGCGCCTCTCCAGAATAACTGGCTGTCCGCCTCAAATGATCTCAAAGCGACAAGTTTCACTTTTCACAGGCGGATGGGTGACTTTCCACGGCGCTTTGTGAGGAGGAGATGATGAAGAATTTCAGCAGCAGTCCCCTTCACAGCAACAACCAGACTCCCAACCACATCAAAGAGCGAAACCACAGAAAGTACAGCTTACTCTCTGCTATACCGTTGCGATTTTCCTTGCGAGGTTATGGTTTCTGCATGGCTACGCTGTTCTTCTTCTGTTTCGGTTCCCTATTTTACCAGCTGAACGGAGGACCCCCTAAAATCCTGCTGGACATCCGACAGTATCTCGGTAAGAACTTTTCATTTTCCTCTGCTGGCTGAAGCGCGTCGTCATCACAGGGATTCTTTTGAATAAAAGTTGCACTGCGTGTCTAGACGCCCTACTTTGATTAGACGTGTCAATGAAAGTTTATCCAAAATGAAAAAAGAATTAACAAGGCTTGCACCTCTCATTCACCGCTGGGCAAAAGTCTCTTTTATGAAATCCACCGTGGGCCACATCGTACACTCGACCACATTCACCCCAGAGGAGTTATCTTGATGCCCTCTGATGATTAATTATCTGTAAAGTGGCTATATGTGAAGCTACTGCAGTCTGACTCACGTTAGTAACAGTGTGGATACTAACATTTGAATGTGCACAACTAATATCATATTTCTCCGATCTCAGAATGTTTTCCCCAAGTTTAAAATTCACATTATTCAGACCAAAACCTGAGGAATGCGCTCCCCTTTGCACCATTTGAATATCAGTTCTGACTTGTCGGAGCGTGAATGGGATCTATTATGGTAGCAAGAACTTAGCAGCTGTTAAGCGTGACACTGTATGTGGATGATGACTGACACCCCTTCTTGTACAGCCAGCTGGTGCGCTCCAGCCGCGACGCGCTCATTACGCACTACTGGCACATGTGGAGCAAGGCGCAGTAGTGTTCTTAAGACTGAATTTGTGCTGGCGTTTTGCGACAGCCAAGCGTGCTATGTCTTAGGCTTGATGTTTATATAAGTTTTACAGTGAGAAGCATGTGGAGTTGTTTGTTCTAAGATAGAGGTTGTCAACTGTTTTCATATCAAAGAGCGATGTTTCCTGTTTAAAATATTATGTTCTGAAGGGAACGCTTACAATTCTGTTTTCGTTTAGATCTGACTTGGCACTGCTGTATTACTGTCTATACTGGGTGATAACAAGAAGACAGAAAATAAGACCTATGACAAAAAGAGCCCCATGTGTTGCTACACCTGCAGGGGAGTATGTGCTAACTGTCAGTCTTTAGGATATGATGTGTCAAGAGTCAAAAGAAAGAAGTCTGTGGTTGTGGGTTTATATGTGCTGCTGCTGATACTCTACACAGAGGTGATTTCTTATCAACCTGTTGGTCAATGCTACAACTTGGGCTCCAGCTGGAAAGTGTGTGTGTGTGTGTGTGTGTGTGTGTGTGTGTGTGTATTTTTTGACAGGAGGTTGTGTTCCTACCTATTTCTCACAGAGGGCTTGAGGCCTTTATGATGTGATAAACATCTGGAACAGAATGAGAGTCACTCACCAAGTCAGCCACTAATCCCATGGGTCAGATCGGTTTCCTGTAGACACACACCTAAAATTCACACACATGCATGCATGCGTACACACACCTGCACACTGCAGCTGCACAATACTGTCAAGAATTCATTTTGATTTGATTTGGTCCAGTGTTGCAAAGCGTAAACACTGACATTTACTACATGTTGTTTTTGCAGCACATGAAAAAAATATCCCAAAAATGTTGCAGAGAGCGTGAATACTTTCCTCTAAAATACAAGTTGATTGCCTGAGCAGACGCTATAGACACTACACACAATGAAGCGACATTCACTCTGATGAAACTGATTTAGAAATTGCAGCAGTCGAAGTTCATTTTATGTTACAGTAATTGCTGCTGTAATGTTTCTTACACTCACTTTCTCACTAAGGAGCACTCTGCTTCTGAGAAGTGCTCTATGACACACACATACGAGCTTTACTTATCAGCTGAATCTCGTACATCTTGTCATACAGGATGAAGCAGATGTGTGCACTATTAGCACAGCTAAGCTCACAAACACACCAGCAAACAGACATGCATTTCAAAACCCCCAACAGAGACAAATATACTTTTTGCACCATCATAACCCACCAGCACTCAAACACATGTGGACCATGAGGGCAAGGAATCTCTCTATTAGAAGATGAATGAGTGTCTAGGCCCACCTGCATGACATGATCTTCACTGCACAGAGACCCTGAGGGCCTGAGCCTTGTCAAACACTGACTCCTCTATACTCTGTCGACTTCAGAATGGAGGGGGCACTGTAGCAACTCCGCTGGGATCTGGATGAGTAATCGTCTCTGCTCATTATGATGCTGGGGCAAGGAGATAGAGCTGAAGTTGAACAGTGTGTTAAAGGAATTGATAAGTCGAATTTCAGTAATGAAAAAATTAACTTCAGGTAACTAGTTTGAGAGAAAAAAACGTTTCACTTTTTGTGGTGGATTCTGAACAGTTCTGATGTTGAGTGGGAGAAGGGAAGGAGAGGAAAGAACGTATAGGTAGATAGGCTTCAGATGTGGTTTGTTCATTAGCCTCCTTCTGAAGAAACCTGTGGTCTTGAGCACTTAAAGGGGAGAACTGAGAAATCTGTGAGAAAGGAGGGAAGGCGGAGAGCTTGCTGTGCAGAATATTCTTGTGATTTGGTGGCAAAATGGCATGTGCCGGTGCTTTGGAAGAATCTGTCTTTGTCGCCGTCACCCCTTTCAGTTGCAGACGCTCCCCGTCTCTCTCAGTCTTCATTCTCCTTTTTCTGTCTCGGTGTCATAGATCGATGAGTGGAACGGCTTGCCGGGTGAGTCAGGAACTGAACTCCAACAAACTGTTTGGAGGAAACTCCTTACCCCAGCGACTGGAATTAATGAGAAAATAAAGAGGATATTCAGCATGAATAATCTTCTAATGTATGTATACTGTATGTGTGTGATGGACAGACTACCTGCTTCTTATAAGCATCCAGTGATTAGCTGATGTATTTACCTTAATCTGCCTTGTGTTACTTTTGGCTGTGCTGTGCCAAGATGAAGGTGAGGATTTCTGATGCGGTAAGTGAATGTGAGTGTGTATGTGAAAGAGAGCAGTAGGTTGATTTTGTTAGTGTGTGTGTTTCTCTCAGTCAGACGCACTGTAGAGGGAACAGACCCTGTTTTGTTTGGGCCGGTGGGGGTGTTGGTGTTTGAGGCTGTCACTCAACGTATAGCAGCAGTAACTGAAACGTGAAGACCTTTAGACCTGGATGGTCAGCTCGCTCGCCACCGTGTGTTCCCGGTCCTCGGCTCTGTCTCTCTCTCACATTTTCTCAATCTCTCTTTCTCTCTCTCACACACATACGTACTGATATTACCTCAACCAGTCCAACTACTTTGCCAAAAAGCATCTATACCATTTGAGCGATGTGTCTGTGTGTCTCCATGTGTGAATGCACAATCACACCTGACTGTGCAGCAGTGATTCCCCCAGACGTTTGACTTGGCTGAGCGGGAACAGGTTTCTGACTGAAACATGATTAAATTCTTTTCTTTTTTTTTAGAAAGCTGGACAGCTCGTTTCACCGCTGCAGGTCACCCTGATTGTTCACACTTCAGGGAAACACCGGTGTGGAGCTAAAACTGTGTTGAATGACTGAATTAACTGTGATTAGTAGTCAGTTTTGTATCTTTTTAGAAGTGTCTCAATTTCTGCTTAAAGTGCAACATATAACAGACATATGAGAGAAAATATGAAAGGATTAAGCAAAGACTAGACCCTGCCAGAGTTTGAAGCCATGAAGCCTGTGTTTGGCCCTTTCTCTCTCTATTCACACACCACACATATATCTCCGCAGTGACATTTCAAATACTAGTTGACTCTCAGTATTGTCATGATCTCAGGGAATGTGAATGCGCTGATGGGAAAATGGGTTTTGCTGCTCTTTGACATTGCACGCCATCCTCTTGTAGCTCCTTGGAGCCGAGAGAGCAAAACAGAGAGAAGGATCTTTTTCTCTGTTCTCTCAAATCTTCTAGGTGTTGAGACGGATCCTTCAGGATTAGCCAGCATATGTGGTGTGCTGAATTCGTAGACATGTGAATAAATGTAATATACTTTTAATTTCACAGGTGTTGTTACAGTTCCCTGTCCCCCTACCATAAATCATAAACTCTGAACGAACTTTGTGCAACTGGAGAGACTGACTCTCACTAAATTTCTCTGCCTCTCAAAAGAACTCTGTAAGCTTAAAACACTCACACACACATAAATTTAACTTGCCAGGAACTGGCCGGTAAAGTGTTCGAGTTGTAGACTGCAAGGCGGTATTAGGGATTAGACAGGTATGTGTGGACACAGAAAAAGCTTCAGGATATCTCTCCTCCTTCCAGTTTCTATCTTATTTACAGCATTGCTGGCCAGGAAGTGGGTGAAAGCAAACTGTTGAAGTAAATTCAAATTAAGTTTAGTTTGGCTTGTCGCCACTTGGTAGAAGTAGTGCGACAAATAAACTTTACATGTATATAAAGAATAAGAGAGAGAAAGGTGGAGAGGGAAGTGATGCAGAGAGGGAAAGTGAAAGGTTGCCTGCTGTGAGAAGGCCAAGAAGGGATGTGTAAACCCTCCAGCTTGATATGGACAATACAAACACAGTAGGCTTCACTCTAGCTGTACCTGGCCTCTGACAGACAGACTCAAACATACAGACAATACAAACATACAGTGAGTGTTATAGTTTGCTTATTACAAGTTTTGATTGGATAGAGACTGACATTTTTGACCTTAAACTCTCCAACCCTACTAGACCCGCTGGTGGGACCATTAATACAAATGAGCATGTTGTGCAGACAAACATGAATAGACACAACTTTATTTTTAAATCCCAATGTTTTGAAAAATGTCATGTAGAACCGTAGGGAAATGTGAATATAATGTGAATCACGCAAAATGTAGAATATTCCCATATCTTGTGCTGGTGCAGTCATAAAAACCACAGGGTGTGACAGTCATTCAATCATCTTCAATGAAACATATATGTGATATTGTCATGAAGTGGGTAAAAATATATAGCAACTTGTTCTGAGGAAATGTAGAGAGTAAAATCATGTGTCATGTCGTGGAAGACAAAAAAATGTCCTTGAATGCAAACAGTCTGATGTCATAAGAGTTATGCTGACACAATCCTGATTAGGTGAACTTTCATATCTGTGTTACGTGTTTGCATATCCTGCACACAGAGCTGCCTGTTAACCATTTCTGTAAGTGCTCATTTTTATACATTATACAAATTAAGGTCAACATGCAAACGTCTATCATGCAATAAGCAAACTTTAACTAAAGCGTTGCCCCTGTGTATTCCTGCACAGAGAATTATCTTCGACAATGTCTCACATGACTATATCATCATATCTTTTTAAACATGTATCTGCAATGCCCTCCTGTACAACCACAGAATTCCAAACTTTCACTCCTGGGAGCTGCCAAGCACAGCCATACTGTCCACAGTCTTGGGGTTAAATGCCGTGCTTTAGGGCGAGATCACAAGGGCAGAATGGTGCTTATCCACTTTCCCTGTAATTGCTTAGTGTAGTCTGACCTGCTGCCCTCATTTGCTCAAATGTGATTTAAACACAAGCATATTTAGTCACATACGCATTTTATACATGTGCACACAGACACACATACTGTAGTAGGAAACTGGCACACAAACTACACACATGCAATAGAGCTTTGTTGAGCGAGCCAGGCCATGTAAGTGTGTTTTCTGGAGCAAACTCGTCACTACGCCCACTTCCTGTTAAAGGATGTTAAAAACAAGATCTTTATTTCATCTAGTCATATTTTGTTCTTCAAACTGATACATTTAGTGCACTAACTCTTGAACCAAAGTGACAGAGTCTGTGCTTTAAGGCAATAAAAAGTGCCAAATACACTGGAAATCAGGCCAGTGCTGGTTCAAGTCACTCAGCATTTTAAAATGACTAACAGGGCTGCCAGGTGTGTACCAGTCTGACTCTGGGGTGAAGTTGGTCATGTGGGAAAAATACTTAAACTGCTCATTTATTCCCTCATTCCTTTTCATTTTTGTTATTTACATGTGCAATGTTTGAGCAGAGGTGGCAAACCAAAAGCACAAACATACATTTATATTTAATACTGAAGGCTGCTGCTCCAAGATAATCTCATGTTCAGGGGGTGAAGATAGAATAATATTTTGCATCCATCCAACACCTCCAGCTGACAGGGCTCATTAGGAGGTGAACTTGGCCTATGTCCCCTCCACCTACAGTATGTTAGACCTCATGGAAGTGTTGAGGAAAACTAAGCATTACCTCCGACAGAACCCAAAACAACTCTTAACTGGCGTCACATCCAGCCTGAATGCCAAAACAATCAGACGGCTTGTAATTCGCTCTGGGTTGGTAAAACAAGCAGCCCTCCCTGCTGAGCAGAGGCTAGCCATGCTCTGTTTATTTACCTGCTTTCTAACGTGGATGCCAGCTTGTTAATTGGGTTTAGGGGTCAATAAAGGGATAATAGTCTTTACTTGAAAGGAAACCAAAGAAAGAAAGACTCATGGTGCTCTGATTTAAATTGGAGGATTTAAAACAAAACAAAAGCAGATTAGATTAATATTTCATGATTGTTATAAGCACTTGGTTCTGCATGCGGTGAATGGATTAGCTTATTTTCTTTTTCATTAGTTATGATAAATTGCGTTCCCTATTTTCTGGGTTATTAAAATATGAAATCATTTGAAAAATAGCTTCATGTTGACCCTGTGATTACATAATAGAAGCAATTAGCATTACCAATTAGCATCTCCATGCCTGAGAGGCCTCTCCAGAGAGACGGGCAAACACTAAAACAACACAGGGTAATTATCCTCCATTAGTGCATTTGTTTTCACCACACGAAAAGAGAGCAGATGGAAAAAAAATTACCAATGTGCCAACGCTGTTAAACTGCAACTGCTGTTTAAGGCTTGCTGAGCAATGATGGTTATAACCCAAGAGAAATCCCAGATAAATTTGCGGGCAATGGTTTGTGACTAGACTTGTGTACTGTGCTACTGTAGTATACTGCCTCTGCTTTTGACAAATGACTGCAAAGGATTTATCAAATTAAGATAAGATAAATAGTGGCCATACAAGCTTTTGTTCTACAACGTTTGAATGTGTTCAGTTAAATTAACAATAATTCACTTTTAAATAACATTTAAAGGCGGATTTTGTTACCATTTGACAGAGCCAGGCTAGCTGTTTCCCCCTGTTTCCGGTCTTTGTGCTAAGCTAAGCTAACCATCTGCTGACTGTAGCTTTATATTTAATGGATAGATATGGGAGTGGTATCGGTCTTCTTATCTAACTCTTCGGAAATCAAATAAGTTTATTTCCCAAACTATTCCTTTAATGCAAAGACATGAGTGTGGTATCAGTTTTCCCTATACCACTATACAAAACTACACGAAAGCGAGTAATTGTATTTCCCAAAATGGCAAACAATTCCTTTAAAAGTTATTATAGGCCAACTTTATGATGTAAAAGTGAGTTATGTTCCCTAAGCTTCAGTCTATTTATTTCAGCCTTTTGTACTCCATGTAGCCAAGAAAACATTATACATCAACTCAGAAGGGGGTTGTTTTTAGGAACTTTGTACTGTTTTTAAGGGGTTGCCAAGACACTGATGATGGCTGGTTGTGGTGACTTTTATGTTAGCTCCTGTGATGGTGCGTGAACGGGTGATTGGCTCAAGGCCCACAGCCACTGGGTGGTACCCTGGCTGTTGCTTGTAAGAAGGCGACTGCGTATATTCCATAATTTAAAAGATCAGTGCCAGGATAAATAGAGGTCCTTTGAGAAAATTAGGTGTCCGCTTACAACATGTAAACTGAATGCCCTGCTTTAATCAGCTTTGCCTTGTTCGTCCCGAAGGACGAGATCTCTAATCTGAATCCAGGTCCTTTCATGACAGAATTAGAAACCAGAATAATTGCAGTCTCCTTTGTGAGCGATGTTGATTTTTGGAGCAGCTTTGCTTTTCCTCATATCTCTGTGCCTTGGTGTTTTTAGCCTATTTGGGAAATTTCTTTGCTTACTTTGGCTGTTAAAGCACTCCACATTCCTCTGTTTATTGCCACAGAACACCCAACATGTTGAGCTCTTATTTCCGTTCCATTGGCCACATATACACTTGTCATCAAACAGCAGGTCTGTGTGGTCACTGAAGTCAAGCAATTATTTTCCCATTTGATTCAACAACTGGATTCTGACATTCTCCTCAGAGTTCAGGGTGCCAAACACATAGCCCAAAGGCAAGTAATTGGTTGTTATGGGGCTTGTTAAGAGGAAACATGTTGCCCAGTGGTCAGCGACATACCTTGTTCAAGAAACTCTGCCTATCTTTATTCTGACTGAGGTTACCACAGCTCTGTCTGCTAACCTCATTTCATGGCAATGAAAAAATATATAATGGTTTAAAATAGCAGCTTTAAATATACAGCAGGGCAGATAGAGTGGCAATGCCCAGCCCATGTTGTTAAAACCACCACGTGCTGGTTTGGGGAAATGTATTGCCTTTAAAGTTTTATATAGCCTAGTCCCTTTTTAGGTTCAGCTGAGTTGAGTGAGAAAGCCAGTTTTTCTGTTGTTTTCTAGAAACTGGGATATTTACAAAGTAATTTTATATATCAGAGTATGTCATAGCTCTTTAAAGCAACCATAATGAATATGAATGTGAAACGAGCCACTTGTAGTGATGAACCCACAGAGAATTGTGGGTTTGTGTGCTGTTAAACTCAGTTCTACGGAGCGTTTAGCTTCTTTTAACTCGTTGCTATGGTTTTCTGGCCCGCAACTTTACTGTCTTGGTTCCCTCTCACCACTTTCATCAGTGTTGTATCCAGACACAGTAGGCAGATGTTTTCAGCGAAAAGCTCTGATAAAGCAAACGTACGCTACCTGCGCTGTACTGTTCATTAGACTTTTTTATGTGTTGTCCAGAAATTCTTAGGCCATACATGCAGTCTAGAAATGTGCCAGTGATTTGATTTGATTACCAAATCAAACTCTGTGTGTATTTGTTGTAACTTGTAAAAAATAATGTCTTATTTTGGATATATTCGGTGAATAAGCTAAATACTCCATCAAAGCATGCTAACCTTTCCTTTATTCTGCTGTCTTTATTCATTAAATACTAGCTCTTCCATTGTTTTCAGTTGTAGAAGTCAACAGGTTGCACAGATAATCCCAACCATTGCTAAATCTTATTTTTGCAGACACCGCGACTGAGGCCTAAGGGCAATGTTAGGTGTGGGTTCTTCACAGACATCAGAATTTGCTGTTTTGTAAAACGATATCAAAACACAGATTATCATTTTCTATAGCCTTCAGCCATTATGATTATGTGGAACTTTCATCTGCTCTGCACAGCCCTTTGTTGTTCCAAAAGCCCCAAACATAAAATTTGAAAGACCGCGTAAATTTGTGTTTTGCTTGCACTTATTTGTGTGCAAGTACATACATATATACACAGTTAGATGCCTTTAAAAGCTCCTAGGACTCAGATTAAGGAAAGACTAATAAATAGTGACAAAATAACCTTGAAGTCAGGAATATTGGAAGACTGGGAGAATACACACAAACATTCACATTAATGTTCTTTCAGCTGCTGCTCAGCTTACATTAAAAGTTGAATTGTTTCATTGATAATATACAACTGCTGCAAGAAACTACTTTATACATTCCATTTTTATTTCATTGCACTGCAACATTTTCCTTTGTTTAGTCTAAGAGCTGGTCTGTGCTTTACACTCTAACTTTAGGTATTTTACAAGAAACACACTCTTCACACAAGCTAGAAAGAATGTGTTTATTTTTGTTTAGAGAAAGATAGTTTTTACAGAGCCACTCCACATATCTGAAGGCCAGGCTAAATAAAGAGGAAAGCTAGAAAGATGTTGTCTAACCCCTCCCAACCCCCACCCCCGTCCAAACAAATCCTTATGCAACAGGTCTTTATGCCACTCAGAAAGTCACAACTCTTTAACTGAGACAACAGCCTGAAGTAGTACCTGTCTACTGATACAGCTGACTTATTATTATCATTTTGCTGCTTGCTGACACCAGAGACAGTGTAATATGTTAACACTGACTGGTTTTGGATGTGAATCTGCAAAATAGTGTACTCTGCTGCCAATATTCCATAATGCGATCCATAATCTCAGTTTTAAAGAGCCTTTATAGTCAAATCTGATATATATTAATGCCAATTTTCTTACTTTTTCCTTCTCTTTTACTAACTTTAAAGCTGAGCAAACTCCCAATTCTTCTTCTATAAATCTCTTTGGCATTTTGCACAGAATGACACAAGACATGACATCTTAATACGATTATATTCTCCCTTCTAGAGAATAAAGATATTTCATTGCTCTTGAGTTTCTTGCCTGGGCTGAGATAGATTAATGTATTGATGGCAAAAGGAGGGGTTGGATGCTCTGAAGACGGCCTGAAAAGTGTTTTTTGAAATGTTCAGATGGAATGTGGTCGTCCCCCGTGGAAAGCAAATCTCACACCTCAGTCTCAAAATGTGCTCTCCTTCTCTGAAGCCCACCTTTGTCTCCCACCACTTCTCTCTCTGTCTTTCTTAGTGTCCCTCTTTTTTTTTTAATGCTTAACACCCGTCTCTCATGTGAAGACAGGACTGCAAAATGTGACTGACGGCACATCATACCCGCCAAAAAAAAGTGAGGGTTAGTGCTAAAATCCACATCCTGTCATCACCTGTCACACTTACGAACTTTTCAATATCCAGGTCTTTTTTCTTTTTTTTTCATGTTTACCCCCCAGATCCTTCAACTGCTAAAGCCGCAGCCGAGACATACTGTAGTTCTGCAATTCTACGCTGCAATCATAAGCTTTTACAAATGTTCTGGTCTATCGGAGAAACCACATTTTTTCCAGATGTTTTGTAGAGACATCTTCAGTAAAAGAAACACAGTCCAAAGTTAACAAAGTCTTCATCCAAAAACACACAAACGCCCAGCTTCCAAAAACTTTTTCCTGTCCTGGTCAGGACTGAGGTTCAGCTTATTGTTGGCAGGGGACTGGTTCAGCAGAGAAGTCAGCGGGCGTGGTTAGTGGTGTTAATTACATGGTTGGATAGCATTTGACTAGTGTGTGTGTTTGAAAGAGAGAGTGATGGACTGAAATGTAAATGTTTCACCTTACTTACTTTGCGACCAGGGAGGTTCAGGAATGTAACCCGCCACAATACACTAGTATTTCTTCAGACTTTAACAAGAGGTCAAAGGTCATGTTAGGACCTCAGATAAACCCAGCTTGAGGTTAAATGGGTAACTCTGTAATTTGGAGCTGATTCTTAAACACACAGTGTTACTTTGCCCCTTGAAAAGCCATGAGTTGTCTGGCCTGGTTCACTGGCCCAGATCCTGGTTGTATAGTGTTTCCACTGGCCTGGCCCACAACAACTTGCCTTCCTCTTGGCCCAACAGCACCTTACTGCTGCACCAGTCTGGGTTTGGAGTGGACCGAATTTGTGCCAGCTGGACCTGCCTGTCCTGTAAATCCATCCATCACTCTGCCAAAAGCTGTTCTAATTCTCCCAAATTTCAAATTGTTCCCAAATTCTCACTCCATGAATTGCCACACTGTTTACCCAGTCTCCCTTTTTTCTCTCTCTCCCTCTTTTTCCATTCCCATGTATTCCTTTGCCACTTTCTCCCTTTACATCTTCCTGCCATGTATGTCTTCTGTCACCACGCTGTATTCTTTTTCTCTCCTCCTCCTGTTTCCTCTCCTGGAAGTCTGCAAAAAACTTCCACTTAAATTTTTTCTTGGACAGCAGACTCTGAGCGAACAGATGCAGCCTCTGTGTCGTCCTGCGCACTGCAGTGGACGTGTATGACACAAACACACACACACACACACACACACACACACACACAAAGAGCCATGTCACTGGGTGCGTTGGCTGTGTGGCATTGCCAGCTGGAATGTTTGGGTCTTTAATCACTGCATGTAGTTCCATTACAGACTCAACCGCAAGATTTCAAAACCACTGTCTCTCTGAGCTCTCCTGTATCTTCTTCCACCCCTTCGCGTGCCCATTCATGTGCATGTCTTATTGTTTATGCATATCTGAGAGAGTTTGCTGTATAAACAACATGTATATCACCATGTCAGTGGTTCCAAGTGTGCACATCCTTATGTTTGTGTGTAGGTGCTGCTATGCTTGTACAACTGCTTTTGGTATGAAAACTATTACTGATTGCAGTCCATTAAAATACATTGCAAATTATGATGCCAAGACATACTTAACAGATTTATATTATCTCTTGGTGTAAATGGCTGCTGTTTCACTGTCTGAAAGAATGAAATTAACTTTTATTTATGTCTGTTCATGAAACTTACTTTAGGGAACACATAGTGGAATACAATCTCTAAATACAGTAAAAGAAGTCATAAAAGCAATCAGCAAACATTACTGTCCATTTCCGCCAGCTAGTCTGTTTATTTTAAATTTTCTTTTTCCTTTTTAAATGTCTCTGCTCTTCATAGTCTCTCCAAAAAGAAAAAAACTATGTTTTCTTAAGGGCAGCTGACCACAAAATTGGAAATCATCATCGTCCATCTTCCTCATGCAAGTGTCTTTGAGCCTCTGCCCTTGACTCTGAAGATGTCCCCAACAACTTTTCTCTCTCTTCCTCGTATGTTTCATAACCGGTTGTTATGCGCCGCGGCTCTAGCATGTAGCTTAGTGTCGGCTTCTCTATAATTAGCCGTTCTGTTCTAATGAGGTGTTTCCGAAGGGCTGAAGCGAACCGCTGACCACTAGCTAGCGTAGCCTAGCCCACACTGCTAAATTAAAGAGAGGCTCGATCTTCCAGGCCATGCTTAGCTGGAGCCTGCACTCACAGACGGCAGCCCAGTGCACTTTAGTGAGTAGTAAACATACACAACATTCAGAAAAAAACATCAGGAACAAGTACATTTTGTTTATTTCTGGCATTATGATGCACCATGTTGGAATTTTATGCCCGGTGTTTCCTGTTAGTGTAGTTAACAAAAGAATCCAACGCTGAAATCATGCCAGTGAACTGCAATGACTACCCAAGAAAAGTGCCAGAAAAACTGTACTTAAGTAAAATGAGTAAGTGTACTCTGTTACTCTCCACCACTGATTCTTTCCTGTAGTAGTAGTACATTTCCAACCTGTGCCAAGCATCAGTCTCGTTATTCATTAATGGAGAGACACACATCGCTCAGTCACATATGTATGAGTAACATATATTAGAATAGACTGTGGTGTACAAGTTGCTGCCTGTCTATTTATAACAGTAAAGGATCCCAATGGGTTGGACTAAATAAAGGGGTTGAGGGACCAGCAGAAACTGGGGCCCATGTGGGTTATTCTTCCCACAAAACAACTCCCAGTTTTCCCGGCTGCGTTGCCCCACAGAGATGGAAAGCCACACGACTCAAACCAGGCTTTCGAGAAGTTAGTGTGCCCTGGTTGACGTCTATGCTTTGGAATATTAAATGCTTTTTAGGGTAACAGGTGGAAGAGTAGACCATCCTCTTCTGCATTGCTTCCTCATTAGCCAGATGCCCTTTACTTCTTGACTCCCTTTATCTCTTCTCTCCCTCTTTATCTTTGTCTCTTCCTTTTCTTTAATACCTCTGACAATGTCATCTCCCAGACTAGAGTCTTAAAGAGTGGGACAGATTCCTGCTTGTATATTTATAGGCAGATCTAAAAGCAAAATGACACATTGATTATAGGCCAGTGCAGACTGTCTGAGTTTGTGAACTGTGAGCAGCAGCATATGAACAAAAATGACCACGAGTGACCACAGATACAGTCAGACAAATGCATGAGCAGTGCTGATGTGTGGTTTAGTGCTGACGTTTCTAGAATGTCAGTGACATTGAGGTTTCAAATGTAACTTAGATTCAGCCCTTACTTAAACTAATACGTTTAAAATGGGGTGTGGTTTTTATTCTGGCATTTGTTTTTGTCATTCTGCTCTAGTTTTTACTGTCCATACCATCTCAATATTCAGTACAGAGTTCATTTTTCACACCTTCTTCTTCTGAGGTGCAAAAAAACTAGATTAATGCATGCCAGTCACAGACTATGAATGAATGCTCACCATTCAAATCCAGACTGCCTGACCGCGATTGAGAGTTAATCATCATAGCTGCCCTCAAATGACAATGAGCTGCCCGTGAGAGGCTGTTTATGAATGAAAGCTAGTTATTTCTCGCCGCAGCTCTCTCTGTGAGCTAGTGTTTGGCCTGAATTTGAAGCCGTGCCCGCGTTTCCAAGAGGCCAGTCAAGGGTGAGAGAGTTTCCCTCACCTTAACACCGTGGAGCTCTACCAGCCTGTATTAGCATGAATCAACAGTGCCGGCGTTTGGATGCTGTGTTTGTTTGCCTCTGCCTTGCATGCGTGTGTGTATATGTGTGTGTGTGTGTGTGTATGTGAGAGTGAAAGAGAGAGAGAGTGTGTATGTCGGGCTCAGCAGGGTGTCTGCTGGGAGAGTACAGTACAGGGTTTCAGTGTGCTGCCTCTAACCAAGATGTTATATGTAACCCTGCCTTAACACAGCAGAGGCAGAGGGAGACTTAGCACCTTCAATCCTCCCTCTGCCTCTGAAAACAGAAACAGAGAAGAAATACACTTGGCACTCTGCTGGTACTGTAAGGAAACCCACTTTATGAAGAAAATTAGGTTCCTAATGACCCATAATAGGTGTATATGTCTTCATTGCTTCTCCTGTAGAGCTTGTGGTTTGGGTTTTGGTACCAGAGAATAGACAAAAAAGCACAGGAGTGGGCGTCTGGGCGAGGGAGAAATGACCAAAATGTAGTTATGCTCAGAAGCTTCCTGTGCATGTGTTGTGTCAGAACAAATGACACTGAAGTATTTGATTATTAGTGCCAGTGTCAGTGAAGATTAAGTACTAAATTGTGTATTTAGTCCAACCTTTGTGCAAGTACTTGAGACCTTTGCAGGGCTCTGCCTTCTTTTCTTGCTATTTCCATCAGCAAATGGACAAATATTACTTGGTCATCTGTACAATGCAACTAGTGAGCTCCAGACACTTCAAGCCTCACCTTATTGAAGAAACTAGTTTTAAAATGCAAAATCTGAATTGTCTGGCCCCTCTCAACCATTATCTACTTTAAGGCAAGAAACATTTTGGTGACAAAAATAGTATTGATACAACTTCCTCTGTATCTCAAGCTGGATCATAGTTCACACTTCTCTGCTGTCACGCAGTCAGATTGTACCACAGATTGTGTGAATCAGTTGACTTTATGTTCTGGTATGACGCCTAATATGATGTGTATGCTTTAATCTTGAACACTAGCTTTGGTAAGTTACCTTACTATATACTTTGTGTCAAACACCTACATAACTTGGTCCAGCAGGTGGCTGCTTTTATGTGGTTTTCACAGATAACTAACTGTGATTCAACTGCCTTTGATTGACATGCACCCTGGGCATGAATCAACCTACAAGTCCTAATTAACTAGACATACTACTAGACATACTAGACATTTACTTCCTCAATCTAGTCACTATGAGTCTTACATTACATCTGGTTCTAACCGCAAAGCTTTTCCATTCCTCCTTAACTTGTAGTTGTTTTATATATTTGGATGTGATTATTATTGTTGCCGGTGGTCAACAGTACAGACTCTTTCAGATGATGCCTTTAAATTTGATTCATGATGATGGTGGATTGATATTAAAATGCCCTGATTGTTAATGCAGTATGCAGTCTGTTTCAAAGGCTTCCTCTATAAATACTATTTTGCTGTTCTTGGAAGTGCAAGCTGCCATCTGTTGTTTATTGCCCAGTTGTTGCTCTTTGCTCTGTTTCTGGCCACTGTGGTTCCCTAAAGTGCCAAATGCCTGTCACTGCATTATCACCAAACTGTTCAAACATTGTCACTCCATTTAGATTGTTCACTTGCTTTGCTTTACAGTTGCTGTGTAGTGTAGACAGTAAACATGTTTTTGATTATGCAAGCATGATACGTGATACCTCCACTGTTATTCAGAAGGTTTATTAAAGTTCTCTTCTTCTTCACTGGGGTAGATCACCGTCACCAACATGTGCTCAACACATGGCAAATGCACTTTATTTGGCACCTGATGAGGGTAGGGAAAAAATAACGTGTAAGGAAGTGTGTGTGTGTGTGTTTGTGCGTGCACGCACATGTGTGTATGGTGTTTCAGGAGGCACTATGATGATGTCATGGGGTACAAGGTGGTCTGCTGCAGACGCACATCCTGTGGCTTCTGGTAATGGGCACTGTAAAATGTCCTTGCACACTTTCACAGAGCACAAAGAGTCGGTCTAGACCTGCTGTATATGAAAAAGTGCCCCGAGATAACTTTGTTATGATATGGCGCTATATAAATAAAACTGAATTGAATTGAATTTCACACTCACTCACACACACAAACACACATTTCTTCTTATTCTCACATGTGCACACACAAATGCAAACCTTTTTCTCTTTGTCACACATGCACATACACACTAGTCAAATGTTACTACACATGTACGCACCTTACTCACATTTTCACATTCATGTTTTTCACACTGTCCCTTCACATATCACACGCACACATATGCACATATATCCTGAAAGAACTGAGCACAAAACAAGGGAGTGGCAGCATCCCGGTCCAGCAGCGGTTTAACCTGGCACTGACCAGCACTGAAGACCAAGATGGAGCCTGACAGCAGTTCTCGTCAGATGAGTATTTATGTAACAGACGATGCAGAAATGGAGGCCCGGGCTCTGCCACCATCCACTGTGTAATTAGTGAGAGATATGGGGTTTCACAGACTCTGGTTATACATGTAAAAGCACACACATGCTCAAAGAGACTCATGACATACCATGTAGTACCATTACTATAAGCATTATGTGCATGCACATACAGATATTTGAAATGCTTTTCTGAATGCACCTTATAAATGATTGCAGAAACACACATACAAGCATGAGCACACTGGCAACTAGACTCCATCTGCACAGTGTATGGAAAACAGTCGAAGGTGGAGAGGGAGAGTCATGGCTTGGAAGAGTGTAATTCTTCCAATGTAGCAATTAGGTAAGAAATATAGTACCCAAATATGATTATAATTATGATGTATTAGGTGAATTAAAGTAAAGCAATTATCTCATTTAAATAAATCAGCTATTGAACATTTGTGGGAAAACTCCTTGGCATTTGGGCATGATGTGTCTTTGACTAACGCTGGCCTTGCTCCTGGTCTGATTTCCTGTCAGCAGTGAGTAGAAACATTTCTGACTCTGGCACCTGATTGTATTTGACTGTTTCTGTCAGTTTATGGTGAATGTGTCTATTTATGAAATTTCCATTTCATAAAGAGTTTATTGTGGAGGCAGGTTTCCTACTTAGTTTTATTTTTTTTCTCTCTCCACTTTATACGCTGCTGCATATCTATTTTTGCTGTCATACAGGCTGAGTTTTACTTTATTTGACCGACTAGTATTTACTGTTTCCACAGAGAATAGGACTTTAAAATGGAATTGTTGCCCAAATGATGATGATGATGTTTTTGTTATATAGCCCTGTGGCTCAAATACTTACTATATACTATTTCAGATTTCACATTTTTAGTTTTTTTTATACCCCAGCACGTCAGTGTATGAATTCCTTTGTTATCTATTGGTGTAAAAGAGAGAATATTTGACTTTTGCAGCATTATTT
Source organism: Maccullochella peelii (assembly GCA_002120245.1). Lineage (NCBI taxonomy): Eukaryota > Metazoa > Chordata > Actinopteri > Centrarchiformes > Percichthyidae > Maccullochella > Maccullochella peelii. The sequence goes on from LKNJ01001991.1 coordinate 51,254, forward strand.
TTGTTTTGTTTTTTGATTAAAAAAAACATGATTTAATACATTTTACAAATTAATTTCTGGAAGTTACTGTGGGATTTTAACAGTTTGAATCATTTTGATATATTCTGTAATACCATTAGATGGACTAAAATAGATATTAATACCAAAATAATCCATTGCATTGCTCATATGTCTCGTTAATTGACAGCCAGTGATAGTGCCTGACCTTTATGTGTTGCTATAATATACCGTATGTCTGAAATGGATCATCTCTGTGCTGAAATCTCACCTCTCTGTGTCAAACAGAACAGTGTAACAGTCCTATAAAGGTCTATTGTTGGGGCCCATGAGAAAAGTAGCATGCTTCAGAGGACCACAGTCACACATTGTGTGGAGCTCTCACTTTTTTCCCCCTGTGGAAATATTTTATGACATGGTCTTAGTTTTGACAAGACTATCCAAAAAGCTATTACAACTTTTTCTTTGGACTGTAAGTCTCTCATTCCATTCCATCATTTCCCTGAGCATCGCTCTTCTGTGTGCTTCTGTCCTTTATCATCTACTCTCACAAACCTTTATTTTTCTCTTTCTCTCTTAGTCCCTTTCGCTCTCCTCTGCCTCTCTTCTGTCCTTCACTCCTGTGTTAGACTTAGCACCACACAGGCTGTCTTTATGCAGTCTGTTTGTTCTGCAGGGCCAAGCTGCAGCACCGTCCCCACCGTGCTCGCCGGTGAGCAAACTCTGATAAGGACCGCTGCTGCTTCAGAGACAGACAGAGATTAGATTCTAGATCTGAGACGTGAGGCATCATAAGCAATAGCTCTTCTGTTTGAGAGTGTTTGACTCACACATGGTCGACACGTACACACATGGACACACACCTTGTTGCAATTAAAGTTAAAATTCTGTCATAACTTATAACAATATACAGAGGAATGCATGTATCCCCTGCCATCACCCATAAGATAAGAGTCTTTCTCAGAGATGGTTGAGTTCCCAAGCCAACACTTCCTGTCAGGAAGCAATAAAATCCCATCACACTCCGTAGGCAGTATACTGCTTTATCATTATAGCCATTAACGATCATTTTGTGTTCTGTGTGAGTTCCTAATTTTCATTACATTTCATGAATAATCACATTAGATATCATTAGACAGAGGAACACATACTTTGGAATTTAAGTACTGTATTTGGTAAGTACTGTATTTATTGCAGTCCTCGTGTGTGTGCCAGTGCATGTACTGTATATACAGTACTGATTCTACATCTGTGTGTGCATGAATCGGTGCTTCCTGGTGGAATCATTATGTTTTTCTCAGTTAAAGGGATTTCAGGCGGTGAGGAAGCTCTAGCTGCCAGATAGAGCAATTCATCTTGTCCTGCAGACCTCCGCAGAGGGCTCGCAAACTGATTTGATAAAAATTTATTCCTGTTTCCCTCTCGCTGTCTCTCACTCTTCCCCTCTCTGTCCCCCCCCCCGACTTTCTTTCTTTTCATTTCCTCACTGTGCTGTAGACTACAGCAGCTGCTTTTCCTGAATCTGTTTCTTCTGTCACATGACGAACCCAGAGGAATTCCTGTTCTCTAAAGTCACTAGCTCTTTCAGATCCTTCCTTCATATGGTCTTTTTGGTCTTCCTTCTTCACTCCATTGCCCCCTTTCTGCCTCCTCTTTTCCATCCAGAACTTCATCCAAACCTCCACACAGGGTCCCAAAGGTGGGCAGCAGGTGATTTACATAGCACACTACAGACGTTCTGCATGTGTGCATGAACCATTTTCTGCAGACATGTTTTTTTTAAGAAACCACAAAAAGATAGAGGAGATAACTGGTTACAGGGATAGTTTGACATTTTGGGAAATGTGCTTATTTGCTTTCTTGCCAAGAGTTACATGAGAAAATCAATCATTCTCACGTTTATATGCTAAATATGAAGCTACAGCCAGCAACCGATTAGCTTAGCTTAGCTTAGCATACAGACATGAGAATGGTATCAATGTAGCCTACTCATGTAACAAGAAAACTCATAAAGTGTATTTCTCAAAATGTCAAACTGTTTCTTTAAGTTCTGATTCACTGTTTAGTTGCCTCATTCAGGCTCCTCACAGATGTGATTCACATGTGTGTGTGTTTCATATGTGTGTCCTTGGCTGTGGGGTTAAAGCTTTCTGCTCTGTGCAACTGTGATAGAGGACACTGAAGGTCTTCCAAATTCCAGGCTTTCTTTGTGGCTACATGCACATCCAAGCATGAAACCTAAAGCAAGCAGATAGCTGACGCTCAGTGTGAAATCACTCACAGGAGAAATCCTGCAGGTTTAAGACTCATGAACTGTTTTTGTTCATAACGGCTGGTTTTTAGTTTGTTCAAAGTGGAGGCAGAAAGAAAAACCTTCATGACTAACATCATGAGAGGCCAACAAAAATACAAAATAGATTTGGTTCACCAGCAGTCTTTAAATATCTGGCTTTGGTGATAATTGTGCAGCTCGGCATGAGCGCACACCCAGCTCTTTGTGTTTCTCCAAATTTATCTATAGCATGCCTCATTTGTGACTCAGCAGCATCACCACTGAATCTTAAAACAAGGGTGTAGATTATTTAGAGCTCCCACAACCAGCTGTAGTCTGTTTTCAGTCGACATTGCCACGATAAAAGGAGTTGTAATAACACATTGTAATCCTTTTTTGTCTTTCCAGTTCCTGTGCCTTTTTTTGCTAAGTGTTACCAGTTAGATCTCAACACATGCAAGAGTTGTTTTTTTTTGATTTGATGAAAAAGATGAATGTTCATGTGAGATGGTTGTCACATTTCACAAGAAAGTCTCTTTTTGGGTCAGCACTGGATGCCGCAAAGACCATGAGGATAACTATTGTCAGAGAAAGGAGATACATATAACGGGAGAAACAGGGACAGGCTTCAGAGTCATAAACAAGCTTGTGTTGCCAAAAAAAACAAAAAAAACTTAGATAGATTCTTTCAAAAATTGATTTAGCTTGGTTAAGGCTCAGAGCCAAGGGAGCTGTATTGTAAACAAACAATTAAAGCAGGATGGTTTTTCTAGATTCTTTCACTCAGGCAGAGCCTTCTGCAGCAGAGTCAATGTGATGGTAAATTTAGTCAAAGCTAATTGGACAACCATTTCATATTCATAAAAAGACTTGTCTGAGCAAGATGACAGACATAATAATGTGTGTTTATGGAGAGAGAACATCTTGCTTGTGGTAATTGCGCAACATTTCACAAGACAACTACTTAATTTACTCTCCAAAAGCATGGGTTTTATTTCCAGTTCCACTTTCTGTATGGCACAGATGTCACCAGTGGTGATTGTGTGTAGCTGTGGGGCCCAGCCATTCATGCACATGCATTTCCACATCTGGCATGTGTTTTGTGAGTAAAGAGCTGGTGCAAAGCAACAGAGGCCGAGTAGTTGCCCAGTTGCGGTTGGTTTTAATGAGTTTGCTGCTGAAGTTTAAGTGCTACTGCTGTTGTTGTTGTTGTTATTGTACGGGTCTACCATTGTTTATATCTTAAAATATTCAGAAATGACGTGGATTTTAGAATTTTTTACTTTGACTCAAAACCTATTTTCTATCTTCTAGTGTGTTGCTGACAAGATAATGTGTAGTTTTATCCAAAACATACCATATGTTGGTCATTCACACTACCACGCTTTGAATGGTTTTTTTAGCCTGCTTTCCTTAGCATCTTAAGCTATTTTTTAACTAATCAACTAGCATGTTTATATGTGAAATTCCCCCCCCGCCCCAGTGGATATTGTTGTTTATTATTCAATTTAAAATTATATATTATATTACATATTACATATTACAATTATCAATCTAAAAGTAAGACTTAAAAGGTCCCCTCCATTTGACTTCTTTTATAGGGGTGTATGGGAAAAATCACTGGTCAGGAAAAATGGCCACCGGCGGGCTCTTTATCCATAAGGACAGGCTAGCAAGACAGCTGGTGTCGTGCCCACATGTCCACAAGCCGAGACGAGGTACGTACAAACTTACAAACTGCACAAGCACTCCGGTGCTATCCGAGGGGGAAGTGACTCGTCCAGATTAGCTGACAGAGCATGCAGTTCACCAGAAATCCCTGACAGCATCATATCCTGTGAATAACAATATTTTCTATTGACTCTTTCTCATTTTTTGGCAATATAGACATGGTCGCCCGCATGATATCGTATTGAAGAAAGAGCATTCGCATCATCACTGATGAGTGATTACTTCCCCCACTTTGACTGTGTGGCGTCAGACATCTATTAGGATTTGAACTGTTTGCCCAATTTTCTACTTCATGGCTCATTTCTTCATTTCAAAGCTACCTGACTTCCAGAGAAAGTCAGTGCTCACAGACTCTGTGACAGCCTGCCAGATAGAGTATGGTCTCACAAGGTCGACATTCATTCCTGTTTTTGTGTAGAAATCAGTGCCGAGAAAAAGGTGAAGTCACAGTGGGCCCCAAGAGCAATACTCGATGTGCTTTACTCACCTAAATTTAACTGATTACCCTGCAAAAAAAACAATAACGTTACATGCACCTGGAGAGCAGTACCTGCTCTGTGCTGTGAACTTTGATTCTGAAAGTGATGGAAATCCTCTTTTCCTTTAAACTTTAAATTCAGGAATCCTGCAGCACCGTGGCCTTTGGGTTTTAAGCAGGTTATGCTCCACTACTCTACATGTGGTTACTTTGCATGCTCAAACTGCCTCACTTGATTTTTTACACTTTGCTTGTTATTTTCAACATACATTTTGAAATGCACTGGTGGCTGAATACAGAACTGATCAACCGTTATCCAACGTAACATGCAAGATTTGATTCAAATTTTGTCCATTACATCAAAGTGTGTCAGTTATGAGTGCTCTGGGTTGTCATATGGCATCTGTGTCAACTGCAGCACAAGTACAATAACAACATAACAATACAGGCATTCACATGGATGATTTTCTCATCAATTGTACGAGCCACTCCTGTTTCCTCTGATTAAGCTGAAAGAAATGATTAAGCTTTTCTTTTTCTTCTCCCGCAAAGTATGTCTTTTATTTTTGACTTCTTGGCATTTGGCTGCACAGCAACCAGAGTCAACACTGCTTTGCTGGGTCATCAGTTTAGTGGTACGTCCCTGTCGTACAGTATACACGGTGGCAAACACTGGTGTCCACAAATGACATGCTAACAGTCATCCTGAAGTCTCCCAACCCCTGCACATCTGTACACATGTGTCTATGTTCTTACAGGCCTCCTACTCCATTTCAGTAACCAAAATTTTAGGGGAGCAATAAGTCCACAAATTAGTCTCCCTACCAGGTTTTGGCATTTGGGCACCTGCAATAATATAGCAGTGGCCCAGCTTTTATATTTATATCACAAAGCTGTCTGACCATTGTTGATTCTCAAGTGACTGAGAGGTGATGTGGAGCAGGGCGTAGTGGGTGGAGACCCTGACCCTTAGCTTAACTCCCTTCTGTAATTACGTAGATGGGTCGAGCTATGGGTCTTAATGGAGGGCCACTCCCACACTCCAAATCAAAGGGCTGGGTGACCACACACACACACACACACACACACACATTTCACAGACAATCACACACAGAAAAGCATGTATGTAACCTGCACACACTGACTTTGTTTGTATATGCTCTCTATTATGGCACAAATGTTTAGTAAGGAACGTAACCATAGACATGTGTCTAAGTTTAACTGGGTGTGTTTTACACAGCTGGGTCAGGCAGAAGTAGTGAAGTGTAATTTTCGACTGCAGTGCAGACTGTCAAGAGATATCTGTCTGTCTATATATCTAAACTCTTTCACACTTTTTCCTTTCTCCACTCTGTCCGTGTTTAATTTAAAAACTATGCCCTATATCCCTATAGCAAAGGACTTAAGGTCAGCACACACCTTTCATTCTCTCATTTTCATCTGTGGTAGAAAGAGAAACTACAGCAGGATGTGGTTAAGGATGAGAAAGTTTAGTCTTCACAGTCTATAACCTGTAATCTGGTTTCACATACTTGTAGAACATTCCAGGGCAGCAGCACTGTAACCTTCCATCTTTGCTTTGAGTTGTGTCCCACAGCAAAGCCAAGGCCCCTTGACTCCAACACTGCGCCTATTCTCTTGGCCGTATTCTCAGCAGCCATTCCTGTGTTTTTTTCCGCTCCCACCTCGGCCTATTCTGGGATGTGTTCTTTCCTAAGCTCTACTTAGCTAGGTCGCCAATTTCACAAAGCAGATGAAATGGTCTATGCCCTAAATACATGTTTATGAAATTCCCAAACTTACTGTAGCATTCCTGAAGCAGGCCAACACCAAAGGGAAAATTCCAGAGCCTGAAGGACTTGTTCTGGGATGATTTGGTCAAAGCCCAATGGGTTACTCCCGCACAAATGTAGAGATCTCTACCCAACAGTTTTCTTTGGTTTGATATGAACTTTGTCAGGAAATATTACCAACCTTTTTTCAGTATTGATAAAATACATTTCCTACAGACCCGTACTATGTTTTCTCCATGCCAAAGAATATGTATCCTTTACAGTATTCTATTCAAAAACACAAATCTCTACCCTTTTCAACATCACATTTCTGGTTCCAGACATTAGAATCGCTTTCCACCTTCTCACATCTCACATTCTTTTCAATAATTCAAATAGGTCTGTCGTTGTGCTCATTGACGCCTCTTTCCCTGGTTGTTAAAAAGCGCAAAGCACACTTACAAAGCTAATCAGAGCTTTGTAAGTGTGATTAACAATGGCACTGTCATCTTCTTGTGCCAGAGCCGGAAATATACCGCCAGAATAATTGTCACGAAAATAGCGGCAAGCGTGGATAAGACTGACGTAGCTATACAGGTTGTTGTATGTCGACTTTCTGAATTAACAACAAACAAATGACTCATTTTTTTCACTGGAGAAAAAAAAAACAGCTCAGCTAATGAGGTGACTAATTGATTTAGGTGGTAATTCTTCCTGAACAGGGGAAGCAGCAGGCCTGGGTTACTTTTTCTGTTTTGTGTTGGGTTCTAAAATTTAATTAGAAGCTTCCACTTATGTGACTACAAGGTTCATAGTTAGTGTGCACATTTAAAATATAGATGCCTGATAGTGGTTTTCTGTGGTGTGAGTAGAGTTTTACTTTGTTGTCCTAAAGTCTGTGGGAAAAGTAATGAATTTGAGCTATGGGTTCCTTCACCAGATTCACAATAATTAAATCCTGTTGGATTTTTGGTTCATTCAGAGAACAACATCTATGGCAATAATCAGCTTCATATAAATCAGAGTTTTGCATGTCATTCTGCCATATAAATCACGATGCTTAATATTACAGCTTGAAGATGTACAGTATTAGCTTTTAACTTGTATTGCCTGCATGTGTTGTTCAGAAAATCATAAAATGTCTTGATTTGTGGAGACATCTTGCTGTGCAGATCATAAGCTTTTATTTGCTACACAGTTTTTCTTAATTTAGTGAAGACAAAATCCTTTGAAAATCTATTGTGGGAGTGGAAGTGAATTTGTCATCCCAAAATGGCACAGATGGTCTCTAGCAGTACCCCAGTCTGCTTCATATATGCTTTAACAGTTCTGGATGTTTTTTGGTTCATTTGTGTTTTGTTTTTTAGACTTCTCTGGGTGATATACAGACTGTTTTAGAATTCGCTGATTAAAACTTCAAACCACTACTGATTTATGTTGTCCACCTTGCAGTATTGATTAGATAATTATACTTATGAATGGTTATGCAGCTGCTCTTAGCCAGAGGCGGGTCCATGGATCTTGTGACACAGTAATCCAATTAACCATTTAGTTACATGCCTATGCATACCCGCACCCCAGTTAGTTTCTCCTTCAATCACTCACACACACACACACACACACACACACACACACACACACACACATAATACACACGATAAACATGCGGATGGGTTCAAAAGTGACATTGACCTTTGTTTGATTAGTGAATTCTTCACTTCTTAAGTGAGCCCTTTTCCCTCTCCTACCTAACCATTTCTCCACTTGACCATTCATGGCCCGTGTTTTAAAGGGTCTTAGTAAGGCGTTGTGCCACCACAAGCTGTAATAACAGCTTCAATGCTCCTTGGCATAGATTTTACAAGTCTCTGGAGCTCTACTGGAGAGACTGAACACCAGTCTTCCAAACGATATTCCCTCCTTTGGTGTTTTGATGATGGTGGCGAGCACTGTCCTATCTGACATGTTCATTCAAAATCTCCCAAAGGTGCATGAATGGATTATGAGCTTATGGGCCCGTGGGCACATGTGCCCATTGTCTAACTACCAGAGCACCTGCCCACATTGTTCACAGTTGTTTTGCGGGAACCTTAACTGAAGTTCTGTTTTTCTGATTTAATTTGTGCTGGAAATGAATAGAGGCTGTCTTAATCCTTTTTCCAGACCCACAAGGACACATCTCTCAACCAGCTGTTCTGCTTTCAAACATATTTAAAGGAAAAGTTTGATATTTTGGGAAATAAACATATTCACTTTCTTGCCGAGAGTTAGATAAGAAAATTGATACCACTGTCACGACTGTACGCTACATTTGAAGCTGCAGCCAGTTAGCCTGGCTCTGTCTAAAGGTAAAAAAATCTGCCTACCGGCACCTCTAAAGCTCACTAATTAATGCGTTATTTTTTTACATGATAGAATAGATGTGTAAAAGACAAATCGCCTTTTTACTGGGGGTTATGTGCCAGACTATATCTTGCCCGGATCAGTTCAGTAATCCATCCATGCATTCAGTAGGTGTTCAACTGGGTTGATATCTGGTGACTGTGAGGGCCGCAGCATAAGATTCACATCATTTTCATACTCATCCAACCATTCTGTGAACCCCTATTTCCAAGGAGCATCTGCATTCGTTATGTTTTTCAATCACCAATCTGTACTCTATATTCATAACTCAATGTAAGGAAATGGTTACATGCAGTGCTGGTTTTGAAGGTTATTCTTGTGTATTTGTATGAACACATGGTGCAGTGTGAAGTCATCAAACCGTAGATTAGTAATGAATCATGCAGAGTAAAGAAGAATAAAAATGCAGCCACAATATAAGACTTTATATTAAGACTTTTTGTGGCCTGTGGCCTGTTTTGTTCAGTTTTATTAGTTAGAATATTATCCTGTGAAAGTCTCATCCTCCTCGCTGACTTCTAACAGTGGATCAGAGGACAATGGGGTCGATGAGTACAGTGCACTGTACAGTGGCTCTTTAAGTTCATATTCCTCTCTGTGGGTGGTGTGGGCGGAGGGCAGCTGTCAGCTTTTACAAGCCTCATGCCCTGGAAAAAATTAGTTCCAATCCCCTATCCAAAACGCTAATGAGAAGCACACACAGGGAGGTGGGGAGGGGTTGGAGGTCGTGGGGGGTGGTTGTCCATGATGGATGACAGAGGAAGGAACAGAGATGTCTCCCTCTCTGCATCCATGCCCTGCCGTGACCTCAAATGCCTTGGAGAAGAGCTGCAAACACGTGCCTCCCTCAGCATTCCTCAGGAAAACTGTGTAAAGTCATGAAAGAGAGACAAAGACGGATGCAAAGATACTGAGAGTCTAAAAAACACCTGAGGGTGAGCATAGTGCAGCTGTGTCAGTATTTATACATCCAGCGACTAATGAATTAATGAGCCACAACACACACTGGAAGCCCAGCAGGTCCTGTACTGTAACTGTGGTGTATGTGTGTGTGTGTGTGTGTGTGTGTGTGTGCGTGTGTGATATTGTAACAGAGCCAAATCGAGGCAGATTGGATCTCAGTGTAAGACTAATTACTCAAAGCTTACACGCCACTATCTTAAGTATAAACAGTACTTACAAAGTCATACAATACACTTCCATCACAAGCATACTGTACAATAACACAGTGTGTGCCAAGTGTGAAGCTTTGGCTGGTTATAAACCAATGTGCGTGTTCATGCATCATTTCTTGCTATTTTCGTCCGTGTGTTGGATCAAGTTTCAGAGACACAAGGAGAGATTGTTCTCTTATGTAATATTTCCTCTCTTTATAGCTTTATTCCTCCTACGGTCTCCAATTTGTCTTTCTCGCTTTCTCCTGGGCGAACCACCTGAACGTTGTAAATGTGGTGGGAGGTGATGTGTCTCTGTGTGTCTGGATGGGCAGCCAAAGAAAAGGCCGCTGTCTGAAGCCATGGCCTGGATTTGGAGAGTGGGCTGAAACACAGGCACGTAGCTCCATTGTTCCCTCATAAAACAGCTTCACAGTAAACTGTATAAAGAGGTTGTAACTCTCTTCACGACCTCCTCAGACTTATTGCATAAGAGCCTACTCTGTTTTCTTTGGGTGACTGTGGCAGAGGAAGAGAGATACTTTGTTGTGTTGGGGTGCGCCACCTGTTGTTGCTGAAACTGTAGGGTGTGGCAGGCGGGCATAATGTGGAGTGGAATTTAAGTTGAATTAATCTGATTAATGTGGGAAGAATAAAAAACGAACAAAAAAAACAATGATGCTTTCATGCCAACAAAAGCCTATCATGAGTTAGGTTAGCAATAAAACCACATGTAATGTACAAGATTATTGACAGGGAAGAGAAGAAAAACAAGTGAACCCCATCAAGCAAACAAGTCAGTCAAAACCAAATATGACAAAGTGTCTTGCTCACAGGTTCACTGTTAATAAGGGAATCTTGTGTCTTTTTTTGCCTAAAACCTATTATACCATCAATCATTTGCAAAAAAAAAGAAACCTGCTGTTGAAATTCTTGATAATACCATTTCAATAACAAGGCATTCAAGTTGGCATGTTTCGTTAATTTGGGTAATTTCCCCATCATTTTTAATACATGCTAAAAATGTAATTCATGGCAAGGGGTTGGATCATGTATGTATAGGAAACCATGTATATTTAAGACATCAACTTCTTTTCATGAGCCAAGAAAAACAGCCTTGTTTTCAGCTTTGTGACAATACACGTGTCAGATAATCCACTGGATTTTTAATGGTTTGGTGTGTCTTTAGGAGTAGGAGTATTTTTCTCAACCTGTAAACAGACACGTCATCCTTCAGTTTATATGAAAAAAATCCAAATGGCCAAGATACATGATGTTTCTTTGGACATTAAAGTCAGTTAAAGTTAAATTGTTTGACTGAGAAGAGCAAAGAGATAAGAGATTGTTTCGTACATGTACTTCAGGGAAATGCTGTTACATCATGCTGTTTCGTTCTTTTTAGTTATGACGTTTGAGTCTTCTGGTCTTCGCGGTGGTTGTACAGTGGGTCGGTCAGAATCCTAACATGTATACTATCTTATCTTTGCAGGTGAATCCACATATCTGGATGACCACGGACCCCCTGCTCCAAGAGTGAGTCTTTCTCTCTATCTCTCTATGTCATTTCCCATGTCACTCCTTCCTCTTTTATCCCATTTTCCCCTTTTAATTTTCCTAACCTCTGTCTGTCTGATGTGCTGCCCTGCTTTTCCAAGCCAGTTCAGTCCAGTCAGGATAAGGGTTAGGTTTGTGTTAGGAGCTGCGTGTAAACTCACTCCAAATACCAACTAGGCCTGGCTTCAGTGCTACAGTAAAGCTCTGAACAGGGGCCTTGTATTCATCCAGCTGCATGTGTACATGACTATCTCTCCTCTGTGATGCCTCTTTCTTTCCCTGCCAACTTCTTTCTTCCTCCGTCTGCCCCTTGTTCATTATCTCCTTCTTTAATCCATCACCACCTCATTTTCACCTCATTCTTCGCCTATTTTAATACCCTTCTTCATTTTTTTTTTCAAGTCTTTTTGTTCAAAGAGTCTGTGGTGATTTCGTCTGGTTTGGGCATAGCATTTAGCACATAGCTACGTTGGGTTACAGGTTTGTTCGTGGCTGATGTGAGCAGCTGTTTAGTTGGGTCACATCTGGGCTTTGTTTGTGAGTTATGTGTTTACATTGAAAAGCCTGTTCTGACCACTAAGCCAAACCAGGCTACCATAGTGCTTGTTTCATACAGATAACAGTGAAGTGTTATTTATATGAAACAAACAAACTTTGGCTGACTGGAACACAGTGGACAAGTTGTTGGAATTTGCTTGATGCCAGTTTTACTTTTCAGGGGAAATCATTATCTGAAACAAACCTTTATATCTCACTTAGAACAGGCTCACAATGCCAGCTTACTTTATATACACTGTAGGTTTGATACCAAGCTTTAAGTATTATATGGGCTTGCAGAAGTGTAATGGAAATTAAGTCTAATAAATCACAAATAGTTTCCACCATTTCCCATTGGAGCTTGAAATGTAACAGCTTGACTTTGTCCTGAGGCAAATCTGAATGATTCTGAATATTTACATTATTATACAAACACAGAAGCTCTGGAATTCATTTTGACACAGAAAAGTGTGATTTTAATGGAGGGGAAAGTCTCCAAGAAGTAGAGGGGACTGATAAAGATTAATTTAGTTACACGTTTCTTTAGCTTTTGAATAAAACGTCCCTTTCTAAATGTTGTTTAGTGGTTAAAGCAAGGTACTGTATGTCAAAAGCAGACATTACCAGAGATTTGTACTCGAAATCACTCTGAGTTGATAAAAATGTTGACACGTCCATCTGGATCACCTTCAGTTATTACCCATGGCTCACAACAATAAGCTTTATGAGGAACAACTGGTGTTCTGTGAACCAATTTTGCCCCAGGTTTGGCTACATAGAGTACTCGCTGCCCTATCCTCAGACTGGTGGTGCTTGTTGGGGCTCTACATGGCCTAACAGGAAGAGCTGCAGACACTATTCAGGGCTGGAAAAACTACTGCATCTCCTATATAATTTAATCTTTATTTTTAATTACAAAAGACCCTAGAATTGACCATCAGTCATATTTGATGCGGTGAAGGAGCTTTAGTAAAGATACAAAATGCAACATTATCAACTAATGAAACTAAATGTAATGTTAAATTTTGTTAATGTGCTACTATTATTGTGGAAAACATAATAACCAATTTAATCATCACAGTTCATTTGCCACAATAAACGAATATAAATACAGAATATAACATTCACATAGATTTTTTGTTTAAGACCCTCGATTTCATTGTGCCCCCTCCACTTCTGAAACCAAACCTGTACCCTTGTAATCAATAATCATTTTGCACAAAGATGAAGCTGAATTCAACCTAATCCTTATTTCTGAAGCCCCACCAAGTTCCCGAAGTTTGAAATCCATAAACAAATTTTTCTCTCCTTCCTTTCACTCTGGCTGTATGACTTGAAATTTAGCACATTTACAGCCTTTACTAACTACATAAATCCTCCATAGACACAGACGAGGCTGACTGCGATTATACACTAGCTGCTAACTTTGATTGATTCCATATCTGTCGTCATCTCATCTCCCAGACAGACGATGCTAATGGCATGTCAGTGGCAAGCGCTACATCAACCACATCTCTCATTATCTTTTTGTTGACGTCCTGCTACAGCTGAGATTGATCTTCTATTTCAGCAGAGGTCGGTGCCATTACAGCACGAGCTGAGGTTCTGGTAAATGCAGGGAAGATTAGAAATCGAGTTGGAAGCTCAATGTAAATGAGAGCGTATCTAAAAACCACATAGCTCTCAGAATAAAGTTATGAGTCTTTATGTGTACAGAAGCATGACAAGAATGTCCCCTCTACATTTCTACATATGTGTAAAATTTGTTTATAGTTTATAGCCAGCATAGCATTATTCTATATAATTTTGTTCATCCACTACAATTCTTAAGGCAATGCCAGAAGATATGTTTTTTAGAAGAACTTTGAAATGTCAAAAAAAAGACCAATCAGATGAATTTTTGTCTGATTTAAAGAAAAAACAAAACAAGCAGTAGTGAAGCTAAAATATCTTTGAAGAGTCTCTAAAGAATTGAGTGAGCTAATGTTTTCTATATTATAGACAAAACATAAAATATTCGAATGCGCAAACTAGTCCATGCAAGCTTGATACAATGTTCCTACAGCTTTTTAAGAGTAAAATTCAAGCACTTTTCAAGCCTTTATCATCACATCTAAATTGTTACTATAAATGCCAGGAGACAAACAACAAATATGACGACGGGATCGTTTCATTTCAAGTATTAAAATTTTTTTGGTGATTGCGTAGATGGAACACCAGATTATGTTGAAAATCAAGCATTTTTCAAGGAGTATATCCGAATTTGAGCATATTCCTTAACCTAAACATAACGGTTAAAATTAAGCCTTTTCCAAACTTTCAAGACTTTGTACAAACCCTGTTGATAGGTTAGTGGTTATCCTACAAAAGCATTTCAATCTCCATTTGTCACACACATTCCATTTCTGCATTCATTACATGTGAAACATTAGTAGTGGTGCTGAGAAAACGTTGTCAACGTTTCCCATTTCCTCTCAGCCATTGAAAATCAATTCGTCTTAATTCACATAAACATACTTGGATGGAAGAGCAGTGGGACTTCCTCCCTCCTTCTCTGGGTGGGAGTGGAAATGATCATTAATAACAGGAATTGCTGAGAATCTCTACTGTGCCCTGACTGAAACCTTAACATGCTGTTCTCCACTCAGCGTGGGATGACCAGTTGACTGTAGAGGGCAATGAACCCAGAGCAGGGCTAACTTAAACAAGTGAAGTGCAGGTTAGTGGTATTGTGCTGAGGTTTCTAGGAACTGCAGCAGGAAGATGGATGTGTGTGTGTGCAGTGGTCCTGATGTGTGGCAAACCAGGACAAGTTCTCAAACTTGCTCTTAGATGATTGAAGGTGGCAGCTGGCAGAATTGTGTTCATTCTCTGTGGTCAGGCTGTGAGACAGAGATCATAATTTATGTGTTTGTTGAACCAATGTCACTTGAAAATGTCTCAAAATAGCATGAAGAGTTTGCAGGTTTTGGTGCAAGTGTGTGGGCAGGGTGCTAGGAAAGAAAGGACACTGACAATGGAAGAGAGAGCATGAGAGAGATGGGAAAGGTGCAGGACTATTCATTTCCTCAAAGTCTGCTTGATATTGGCTCGCCAGCATCAGAGCTGTAAATACCACAACAGCCTGACACTTGGGAGTAAGAGCGCCCAGATAAGGAACGGTGGAACACAGCCCTGTTACATAATACTTTTTTACATCGTGGATCAACTATTGACAGAATCTCTTCGCAGACACTGCGAACATTTCTCACAGCGTGCATCAGACACCTAAGCTCTACAGAGTGGGAACAACAATAGCACAAACTGAAAGGTTGCCCTTTCAGTGCTGTCAATGCGATTTGGACTTTTTGATGGCATCTCTGATGTTATTCTTGTGTTATACCAGGCTGTTAGAGGTCTGACACAGTCATTTGTCATCATACCAGCGGGAAATGATATCCTGAAAAACACTGCATGTATTTCATCTGTCTCATTCTTGTGATAAGCTGAGAAGTCTGTTGTTCTTTGGCAAACACTGAGGAATGTTGGCCTGCTGTCCAAGAGAACCTTCTCCTATTTTCTCAAAATCATTTCCCAAAACTTAGTGAAATTCCTGCGGTTGAACATTATTTTGAGGGTTTTTGTTTGTTTCTGGACTCCAGCAATGTCTAATCGATTCAATGAGTTTGATCTATGAAAATATGAAACTTTTTTTAAAAACAATATCTGATGTATAAGATTGCTTTACTGTAAGTGACACAAGCTGAAGCATGTCTGTCAACAAAACGTGCATAAGCTTGCTTAAGCACAGATAGCCTATAACCTGTGAATTGTTTTTCCTGTACACCCTCCCTCATCCTGGGGCAAATGTACACACACATCTTATTTTCACATTGTGTCAAACTGGTTCAAAATGCTCTGATTCTGGGAAAAACAAAGAGTAAGTGGGATCGATACAGTGATTTTCTCTTCTCACTAGTTTCCCATCTCCATCTCTTTCTCTCTCCCTCCTCGACTCCTTCGCTCTCCGTCCTGTTGCTACTTTCTCTGTCTTTCTACTTGGATCTGGCAAACATTCAAAGAGGCCCTTACTGTTTTTACTGAGCGTGTGCTTGAGTGGGACTGCTGCTTTTGGAGGAGACAAGACAAAATCAGCAAGTGTGTGTGTGGCCACGCTGAGCTCTGTGGTGTGGAAACTACTGTCTGCAGCACCAGAGCTGAACTGAGATTAACTAAAGATGAATAATAATTTCATGTCACGACAGAGAGAAGAAACAAGCAGATGAGGGCTCAGATTCATCTGGTAACAGTCAATCAGCCAGTCATTCAGCGAACTATAAAACTAGCCAATTTGTTCGTAAACTAGCCACCCCATGAGCCAGCAAACTAGTTATTTCCGTCAGTCAGAATTGCTTCCAAACACACAGTCTGTCAGATATCCAGAAACCCCCCCTGGGAAAAGCACAATCACCATTCCAGACTAGGAATGCCGACAATAATTTATCCCTGCCGCATTTTCCCCCATCTGATTTACAGGAAGGCTTTATTTGAAGTGATGAGGGAAAGGGTTTTCAAGGAAACACAGAACTGATCCATCTTTGTTTTTTGTGGTAGATCTCTATCACTTTTAAAAGAAATCTTCCAGATGTCTTTTAAGTGACCTGTCTTCCTCTCTCCCATTCTTCCCTTAATTCCTTTAACTGGCCCCCATTTTCTGTCACTCTTGTTCTCACTGGTAAATTCGCTTGGATAGCCTTCATTCTTAAGGGGCCACTTGTGTAAACCTTGTAGGCCCTTAGGGATAATTGCCAATTTAGTGCATTCTTGCTGCCCCTGCTAAAATTAGTCTCATGTTCAATACGCATGTCAGCCCCAGCTTCCTCCTTCTTGCAAGCAAAGATTTACAACAATGTTTTACACACTCACATCCATTTTTATTTGAGTCACTGAATCATGGCTGAACTACTCGTTTAATTGGTGAGTCATGAGCTGTGTACATGCACATACTGTAGCTTGTGTGTGTGTGTGTGTGTGTGTGTGTGTGATGAAACACTAAAAAGTTGCGTCAGTATCACTTTGCAGAGAAGTCAGCAGAATCTGTGACTCATTGAGTGCAGTGGAGCAATAATCATACGAGGAGAGAAGAGAAAAGCATGCATTCCTATACTCAATCTTTGTGTGAGTTTGTTTCATAACTGAAAGGGAATATGTTGCTGGGTCAATTGAGTCTAGCCCCAGGGAGAGTAGATGTGAGAAACAGAATCCAACCAGAGTTTGATGAATTTCCTCAGTTTTTGTCCTTGTTTTCTCCTCTTTGTATCACTTTTCACACTTTGTGTCTTTTCCTTTACCAGCTTTTATGGCCAGATTTGTTGCTCAACACACTAGTGCTCTAACATGTGCTAAAGTACAACACACAGCAGTAAAATTCATATGGTAAAATCTCAACATACTTGTGAAATGATGTTGTTGAGAGTAACATACAACAGAAAAACTGTTCAGTTTAATCTATATATCACTGTTGTTTTTTTCTTTCTTTCTCCTTATGTTTTTCTGTGCATGTGTGTGTGTGTGCGTGTGTGCGTGTGTGCGTTCGCAGGTGCTCTCCTTCCCCAGCCAGGTGGTTTATAACCGTGTGGGGAAGTGCGGCAGCCGGACGGTGGTCATCTTGTTGAGGTTACTGGCTGAGAAACACCAGTTCAACCTGGTCTCCTCAGACATCCACAATAAAACACGCCTCACGAAACATGAACAGGTAAGCTAAAGAAGATGATGGCGCAGTAGTGGAAGGATTTAAAGATTCAGTCAAGATGAAGGATCAGGGTCAGAGGTTTAATGATATTTGTCATTTATTCATTGTGTGGTTGACATGTTAATGCGTAATTCCTTGATACACTTACAGTTAATAACATACAGGAAGATAGGAGTTGGATGGGGGATTTATATGAAAAGTACTGTAATTTCTCAGTGACAAATTGATCGTAATTACTAAGGTAACAGAAAAGGCATTTTGTTTATTTGTTCCTTTTCATTGCCCACAGCTTCCCATTCAGTTCCAGGATTACAACCAGTACAATCCATTCTCTTTGATATTTCCAAACATGATCATGTTTTATGATCAAAAGCAGAAATGCATATCTGCCATATTATTACTGAGAAAGCGACAGCAGACCTAAAATTAGGTATGATTATTATAGTTGACAAAACAATCTCACCTCAAGATCCATTTAGTAGCTGTTTAGTAGCTGGAGCTCTCAATCATATCACATGATCTTCATCATATCATGGAGTTTGCCCAAATCATGGAAAAATCGATTCAGATTTCCATTGTTGTTGTTTTTTACATTGTTATATTATTGTACTTAGCCATTTTATTTGTGCTGCTCACATCTGGGAAATGAAACAATACCAAAATTAACCTTTTTTTTTTTTTTTTTTATTGTTTTGGACCCTGTGGGACCCTGTGGGACCCTGTGGTTTTCAGATCCCACTTCTGAAGCCACTACTTTATGCATTCATCATGTCTTAGTTTCACTTCAGCAGATTCATAGCAGCTGCTGTTGTCAAATCCCTAAAGAAACAAACAGCATCCCCAGTATACAGTAGGTAACACTTACTGTATTTTGGACAAAACTTAATTGATTTGTATTTTGCACTTAACTGTGTGGTCACAGTGAAAATAACAGCAGCAGGAGCTCATTCAGTGTTTGTCTTTGATTCAGTGTGAGAACAAGGCTGAAGGATAGGGAATCTCCTTTTATTATTTCCTGAAATATCTCAAGGACATGAGTGTTGGCTTTACAGAGGAAAAACTGCTTTCGTTTAAAAAACCGCAGCCTTTTGAGGCTCTAAGAAGTGCTGGCCTGTGCCAGTGGGAATGCCAATGCAAACTCTAATGTGCATAAAGCATATCTAAATGGCACAGATTTTTTTTTTGTGATAAACACACAAAATCTTTCTCATATGACTTTCCCCACTAACCCTGGAAATGTTTTATTTTCATAAACTAAACAAATATATCTTGTAAATAAAAGATTTTCCAACTACGTTAGGATTGGATTTACTGACTGTGTGTTTTCATGTGAACATGGCTCCAAGCTGTAGTTCCAAAACAAGCCCCAATTTTGGCAGGATAGCTAACAGAGACCCGGCCTTGACCAGATGATTTGGGTTCAGCTTCCTGCGACATCAATTAACAACTGGACTGAAGTGTCATTAAACAACAATCCAGTGGTGGCAGGAGTATTCAAAAAGTGTAAAAGTTTCCACTACACATAAAAGCCCTGCATTCAAAATTTGACATAGGTAGATGAACAGAAGTACTATCAGCAAGTATAAGTACTCATAATGCACAATGGCCTCTTTCAGGCTAGAATATTTGTATATGGTATGGTACTCTCACCAGCACAATCCTGTTTTTCCATGAATGTATTGTGTTTTGTGTAATTCTAAACTCTAAACTGCATGCAACATTTTAATGTTTGGGAATTTAACTGTACACTAATACACTGTCACTGTCATAGAAACAGAGTGCATTTAAGTCCCACCCACACCGGAGGGTGTGCTTGCTCTCCATTGACTTTGCACTGATTGCGTGAAGGTGCCTCCTTGTCACTTCGGTCCGCTAGCAAACAACAGAAAAATGCCTAAAAGCTGCTGTGTGGTAGGATGCACTACCAACAGGGTAAAGAACCCAGAACTAAGTTTGTATGAGCTGCCGATCTGAAAAACTAAGCTTTTAAGAAGACAAAATTGGATACAGACTATATTGCTGTGAGTTAAACTAAAGCATTTTAGTATGAAACTTGTGTAGTGAATTGCGACTAAATCAGAAAGCTATGCAGTATTATGTTTGCAAGTGCCTTAGCTGACTACAGTAACTTAGGCTCACAATATTGAGTTTGTCCTCTCTGGAAGACATAGGGTGCTAAAATAATCCTTTGACATGCTGAAATCTAATGTAATGTAATCTCTATATGATTTGTTTGCTAATTCTGAATAGACAATAGTAACTATAGCTGCAATTGAAATTTTTATATAATATGTTTTTGCAATATTTTCCCCTGAAATGTTGTAAAATACAAGCATATTTAGTATAAATTGTACCTCAAAATTGCAGTTAAATACAGTACATGTGTAAATGTACTTAGTTACTTTCCACTACTGAAGTTATACCACCAAGATCCAGAGATGCTGCTCTGTAGTTGAGCCTGACCTTTGACATTCCCGGATGGGGGCAGAAGAAAAGAGAATTTCCCTATTGAGATCAATGATTCTCAGTAAATGCAGAAATATTTCAAGCTTCCTCATTTTCACTGCTGTCAGTGACATTTCCCACTAATGCCTCATTTAGTCATCTGAGAAGGTGACCTCACTGTGTGTTTGCAGCGGTGACTCACATCCTCTCATGACATTATTGACAGCATCCTTTAGGAATATAAGCTACTTCTAACCACTTTTTAAATGGTCAGCAGATGCTAAACATGTATAACCATTACTGACCAATTTGATGTAAATGTTGAACCAATATTGAAACAGTTACTTGTTTATCCATTCATCAAACCCTGAAACATTGGCTGCACACACAGTGGCAGAACACCATTGGACTCATTAATTCTCTGGACATAAAACATCTCTATGAATGGTCCCAAGCAATGCTCCTCAGAAAGAGTGTGTGCATTCCTGTGTTTGTGCAAGGGGGGTCTGTTTAAGAGTGTATGTCTGTGCTTGTGTTTGTGTGTGATTCTGTAAAGTGTGTCTCCATCTTTGTGTGTTTGTTTGCATGTGTACTTCTGTGTGTGTTGACTTATGCAGATGCAGACGCGCGTCGCCTAAGTTTAGAGATGCTGTCTCATCAGTTGTGGTTCTGGCTCGAGAGTGCAGTCTTTGGACCTTTTTCCAGCTTGCTCTCCCAGTAGTTCGCTAATGGGTTTGCCCAGGGTTGGTGCCTCGTGCGTGGGTTGCCAGAAAGTGAAGGTGCCTTATTCGTCTGAAACTTTGCAGAACTTCTACAGATTTTAGGCGTATAGTGACCCATCTGTCCCTTTCAGCACCGGGGGAGCAGGCTCAGTGGGAGAGAGAGGTTTAAGATATTTTCTTAAAAACCTCCAGAAACAGAAAGACACCATCTTTATTGTGAGCGTGTTTGCATTCATGTGGGATCCTGTTTCCTCCCTCTTACCAAAAACATTAACCAGCAGACAGATGCTCTACAGCCATGAACCTCGTGTATCTGCATCACACAGCCACAGATACGCAAACACAGAAAAGTGTCTGGCCCCAGTACAAACAAAGAGTGTTATTCCCTTGTAGCATCACCAGCTATACTCAAAGCAAAGGTTTGGCTTTGGTCACTTACAGTTGAATTGGATGTGATTGGGTGCTAGAAGAAGTTTACATTTTTTTAGAAGTGGCTGCTAAAACTTTGATTTCAAGCCAGCAGTCTTTTCTTGTAATGGTTGTGCCATTTCTTTAAATTGAGAATATTTCTTTTGGAATTAAGCTCTTTCTCTCTGCCTGTGTACTGCTTAAGGACTCTTTAAGCAGATACACAAACTATGTATTGGCAGTTGCTGTAATATCTGTACTGATCCTCTAGGAGTCCTTATGTATAATATCTGACCTCCATATTTGTCTCTGCCACAGGTGTTGATTATTTAGGCTTCTTTAATATTTAAAAGATATATATAAAAGACAAATTGAATTGAGTTGAATGCAGGACAGCAGTCATAGCTTTCTTTGATTTTTGGCTCTTCCTCCATTTCCCCTGATGAGCCCTGTGTGGACTCCACAGGGGTTTCAGGAAGGAGGAGGGGGCAGGGGTCGAGGGGTTGCAGGTATGCCTGGAATCTCAGACTGTCCTCCACGTTCCCTCTGTCTCCCTGCAGTTTTCCCTGGTAAATGAGAGGGTGTCTGGCCAGACAGACCAGAGGGGTGGGTCAGAAAACACACACACGCACACACACACAAACTAACTCACCAAATGTGCCAAATGTGTTCAGGGTCCGCACATAAATCTGGGTGTGGGGGAGGGGACGTCAGGGGTTAGCTCTGGGCTAATTGGTCTGGACTAATGGTCAAGGGGGGCAGTTTGTGGAAAATAAACTTTTTTTTAATGTAGAATTGAAGTAGATTAATAGAGACAGATCATGCAGAACGGAGCCAGAGTATGGTGAAATAAATTCAGCGCTAATGAAAGTTTAACATTTTACAGTTTATAGCAGGGGAGATCCACAAGAAATAGAAGCAGAGTGAGTGGAAATGTACTGAGTTTATATGGGGGGGAGAGACACACCCAAATCTGACTGGATGGATTGCCATGAAATTTTGTACTGACATTCATGTACCCCTGTAACTTTGATGATTCTCTGACTTTTCATTTAGCGCTATCATCTGGTCAAAAGTTTATTTTGTCCAATATGAATTAATAACTAGAAAAACTGCATTTCCTGCAGAAAATGCGTGGGAATGCTGAAAGCTGAAATTTTTTTGCAAAACACTGCTGAAAATGCAGATATGTGAAA